>RHKD01001046.1:0-31773 GCA_009830905.1 Neofusicoccum cordaticola | reverse complement strand
TACTAGAGCTACTAGCTTTATTTTAGTTCCTCCTACTCTAAGATATAAAAGGAAAACTATACTATAATATTTAGATAAAAACTAACATCCTTAAAAGCTAGTTCTTTCCTCTATTAAAAGAAGCTAACCTCTTTAATTTAAATAGATATATATATCTAGTCCTAGTAGAAATCTTATAGAATATTATAAAAGAATAAGTACTTTATACTATTAAGTAGCTCCCTTTAGATAAGATACCTAGGCTAGATAAGATTACTAATAGAATTCTAAAGTAGTATATATAAGTATTAAGTAAGCTAATTACTAGGCTCTTTTAGAGATATTTAATACTAGTTTACTATTCTAAATAGTTTAAAACCTCTACTATTATAGTTCTTAAAAAACTATAGAGAGAAGACTATACTAAGGTAAAGATATTTAAACTAATTATCCTACTTAATATACTAGGTAAGCTACTTAAGCGAGTTATAGTAAATAGAATTTTCTAGACTACTAAGACCTACTATCTTCTTCTAAACTACTAGATAGAAGCTAAGAGAAGTAGATTAGTAGTTACTACTCTTAGTCTTTTTATAGAATAAATCTATACTATCTAGAAATAAGATCTAGGTCTAGTAGCTTCTATTCTTAGCTTAGATATCTCTAAAGTATATAATTATATATTCTATAAGAGGCTCCTCTATAATATAAAAGCTATAAGGCTACTAGACTAGATAGAGAGGTTTACCTACTTCTTTCTAAATAATAGATTAATATAGCTCCTCTTTAAAGAATATATAAGCTAGACTATTTCTATTCCTATAGGAATCCTATAGAACTTCTTATTATTACTAATTCTATATTTCTTCTTTACCTCTAACCTTCTTATAGAGCTTAGAAAGAGGAATATCTTCCCGCTTAGATTTATAGATAATATAAATATTCTAACCTTTAGTAGGTTTATAAAATATAACTATAAAGTACTTAAAGAAGTAAATAAAATCTATAAAAAGTAGATAGCTATCTATAGATTAGCCTTTTTTCTAGATAAGTACTACCTTATCTATTTTTATAGAAAACTATATAGATTTAATATAGTAGTAAAGATCTAGATTCCTAGCTTTAAGGAAAACCTAGAGCTATTAATTAAGATACTAGATATTTATATTAATAGTAAGCTAAGATAGAGCCTATATATTAGAGAAACTAGTATTAAAGCTACTAGATAGTATATATTTCTTACTAGACTAGTAGTATTAACCTAGGACGCCTCCTTTACTAAGGCCTACTATATCTATATAGTTATAGTAAGACTAGTCCTTATTTATAGATATAGAGTATAGTATATACTAGAAAATACTCTAAAATAAAGTAAAATAATAGCTAAACCACTTAAGAAGGTCTAGAACTAGTACCTACGTACTATAGTAGATATTTATAAGTCTATTCTTATATAAATACTAGAATATAAGACTAGAATTCCTTCTCTCCTACTATATCTAGATAAACTAATCCTAGCCTACTCTATCTAGACTAGGAGAGGAGGACTAGTAATAGTAGTAATTAAGGTAATATATAGGAATATTAAGATAGTAGCTAGAGTAGTATTTAGTATAAAGGAAATAGCTAATCTAGCTAAAGGGAAGCTATTTAAAGAGAGAGTAAACTCCCTTTTTAATAGCTACCTATCTAATATATAGAAACTACTATAAAGGATTTAACTTTATATAGTAATAAGAGAATAGTAGAAAAAGAGGTAGATAGAGTAAACTAGGTAGAAGAAGAGAATAGTAGTCTAGAGTTCACCCTAGAACCTAAAGATTAAATAACTATATAGTAATCTATCTAAATTATAGAGTATACTTCTTATCCTACTAAGAATAGAATATATTAGGCTAGAGGACTACCTCTCTAGGTATAAGGTACTAGACTATCTAAGTCCTACCTACTTATATAGCTAGTATAGATAAACTCTAAAGTATATTCTTTTATTTTATTCTTACTTCTAAGTAGATAGAACCTAGATACTTTATATAGCCTAAACTATAAACTACTATACTCTACTAATAATAAAAAAAGGAGTCTATACGGCTATAAAGTAGTTTCTAAAGCTAGAACTATTAGACTAATTTAGCCTAGTAAAGAAAATAGACTAGAAGAATATTAAGAACTAAAAGAGCCTAGTAGACTAAGAAGACTAGAATAGAAGGAGAGAGCTAGGAACTAACACCTAGTATAATTATAGAACTACTATAGTAGCTACTACTAGTAAGTAGAAAAATAAGAAAAGAAGAGGTAATATACTTAATATAAAAAAAGAGAGAAGGGGTTTTCTACCTAGGAAAGGTTTTCCCCTTTATATAAACTACTATAAATAGCCTACCCTATATAGACCTATAAGGGAGCTAAATTAGGAAGAAAATAAATTTATTTATCTATCTATAAATAGTAGATTAAGCTCTAGAGTTTCTTAAATTACTTATATAAATAATTAAATTTATAATTTTCTTTAAGTATCTAAGACTAGATATTAATAGCTAAGTAGGTACTAAATCTAGATATTTTATATATAAAATATAGTATAAAACTAGTCTAGAGAATCTAGTTTAGGCTTAACTTTTATATTAATAAAGTACTAGTTAAGAGTCTATCTTTATATAATAAGCTTATACTAACGCTATTTCTATCTAAAAAGAAACTAAAGAGAGTTTTATTAGTAGAGCTCTTAGAAAAGCCTATTAACTTATTTTATATATAGAAAAGTATACTAGTAGATATAAGTATATAGCTAATATAGTAGTTTAAATAGATCTTAAAAAGAAGATAGATAAACGATTAACTAAGTTAAAAGATAAGATATATAATAATTTTAGAAGCGCCCTAGATCTAACTAAGAATAAAATCAAGGTAAGCTTAAAGAAGTATATATCTCTAATTAAAGACGAGATAAACGATTATACTAAAGATAAGATATAGGTGATTGAAGATAAAATTAGAAGAGATCTATCTAAAGCTATACTTTTAATTGAATTTTAACCATTCCCTCATCATCCTAAATGCTCCAACTATGTTTAGTCGCGTCGTCCTATTCACCTCACCCCCACATAACCCTCCACCACCAGAATCTATGTAACACTACCAGTACTACAAGGCGGTGGTGTGCAACGCGCGCCTGCCTAATCGATATACTGAGCCGGGCCGGGCCGTTAACAGTATAGGGTAGGGACCTTTCACTCTCCTTCGCCTACTATCTTTTTATCTCCGCTTCTTCTCCCGCCTCTCCGCATCTCTACCGGCAGTTGGCTCGAAAGGCTGGGTAGCAGTAGCAGTAGTAGTTGGTCCACGCTAGCGACGCAATATTGTCTTACAAGCTTTAACTACTTCCTCCAGGTGTTCGCGCGTCACGTATGCACTGGAGATTGAAAGCTATACGAGACGGTAGATAATCTTATTCCCCTACCCTAGCGTACACCTTACTTGGTCTAGCTATTATAATATCTTCTACCTCTACCCTTACCTTCTATTAACGAGCTGGAGAGAGTCGTGATGTCCCGACGTCTTGAATCTCTTAGCGTACGCGTCGAACAACAAACAACAACACTACCACCATCACCACCACCACTACTGTCGATAGCTGCCCACGCGCGCGTCCCGTACTCAGCCCCCAGCCATTCTGACAGCCGGCAGCTATATTCCTCTCGTAGGATCATCTTCCGCCACCCGGGGTACAGCGACAGCTATAACTTCATCCTTATACTACCCGCCCTTAACGCCGCGGCCGGAATCCACCACGAGACCGCCCGCGTCGCATGTGCCATCTGCGCCAATAACCGATAGTATAGCTTCTCTACTGCCACTAGGACTGGGCCGCGTATGTCCGACGGCCCCGACGACGCGCTACACGCTAAGGAATACTACTTCCGCGTGTCTAATAACGCTACCGGTAAGCAGCCACCAGGCCTACCGCTAGTTACCCGCTAATACAATACCCGCGCTAAGAGATACCCGATCGTGCCGTCGTTCGCCTACTAGTACTTTCCCCATAGCGGCCTTCCCTCGTTATAGACGTAGGCGACCGCTACCGTCGCCGCCATCCCCTCTACCCGCCCGTTGCCGCGCTAAAGCGGTCTGACCGAAGCGCTAATAGCGCGCGACATCTCTTACCGCATCACTATACGCATCGAGGGTACCGAGCCCGCCCACCTCGTCCCGCGCAGCGAAGCCACCTGGTTCGAGGAGAACGCCATATTCCGCTACACCAACCCCGTACGGCCCGATATTAGCGTTATCGACGACCCGCGTAACGCTATCCTCCTACGCTCCGACCTCTACACCCTCTTCGACTAGAAGCGCATCGCCCTCGTTCGCCGGTCAGCGCCCTACCCAGTCTTCGCAGTCTACGTCTTCGCCGACGGTAGCTCGCCCAAGATAGTTAATCTATACTACAGCGTCGCGCTCCAGCCACTACACGCTATGGCTATCTAGTGCCTCTTCACGCGCTTCGCCTGGACTGTCTTCGCGTACACGACGCACTTCCTGGCGCAGGGCGTGCCGCGCGTCCTGACGGTGGTGCAGAACGGCGAGCCGCGCACGCTCGAGCTGCCCGCCGCCCGCTGCAAGGCGCTCGGCTTCCCTGCGCCCGCGCGCTCCAAGTCCCGTAGCACCGGCCCCCAGAAGCGTAGGCGCGACGATGACGACAGCAGCGAGGACAAGCCCGTCCGCGGCCGGAAGAAGCGGCGGAGCCTCGAGGTTGCGGCGTCTTCGTTTGGCGCGAGTGGCGATGGCGGCGCGACGCCGGCTGCCGTCGTCGACGACGAGGACTGGTGTGCTTCTGGCGATGGGCGCGCTGCGGTGCGGCGCAAAGTGGCGAGCGGGAGTGGTAGAGACGACGACGGGCAGCATCGCGCAGGAGAACCGGCGGGTGTGGTGGGTTGACGCGGTGCGGTCTCGTTCGACACGCTGGAATGATTGACCCGCCGCGTCTGCAGGTGCTGCCTCGCCACGGCTCTCCAACGCGCGGAAGACGCTGTAGCCCGCGCTCGCTGTTCACATCCCGCTGCTGCTTGAACCCGGACATTCTTCTAACCACGCCTAATATCCCCACTGCCATCACACAGCCCCGAGCTTCACCCGCGAAGTGTCCCGCCCGAGCCACCCGCTGATCCTGAGCTGGCCAGACGAGGGCCAAGGGCCAGCCTACGGCGTCTCCGGGTGAACGCACGCGCATCTATGGAGGGGTTAAGGCTGCCCTGGCGATAAGGCCTGGGAAGGCAGGTCTTGGTATGATGGGCTTGTTGTTTTGGGTGGGTTGGAGGCAGGTGCCGGTGCGGAGACGTGCAACATGGATGCCGGGGCCTGGCACGGGGGTGCTAAAAGAAGTTGCACACCTCCAAGTCGCTCACCCGCAATTATTAGCCTAACGCTACCGTAATAAATTTTAGAAAAAATATCCCGTAGCTCTAGAGAATAGCTACTATTAACGGGACTATATTTAAAAAAAAATTCATTCCGGCGTTGTTGTTGTAGTATCCACGTCGCTCGATCTCAAATGTGCAATGTCTTTTAGCACCCCCGTGCTGGTTGTTGGCGGTGAAGACGTATGGACGGCCGGGGTGGCTTGGGCGTCTTCTCAGCCGTCGTTGTCAGGGCGCTGGCGACCGTGGGCCGGGCGGCGGCTTTCGTGGGCGAGGTGGGCGGCAGCGGACATGTGGGGCTTACGCAGTCCTGGCGGCGATAAGCGAAGACGATGTCTTGGAGCCAGGCGTCGATGACGGAGGCGCGCGACACGGCAGCCGTAGCAATAGTGTTGACTAACGGGCGGGACGCGACGCGTTGCGCTGGGATGCCGCGTTGACGCCACTTCACGTGACTGGCTGACGTGGACTCGTTGATCTCGGTCGGTCGGTGTTTTCTGTGTCTGTCAGGACGCAGACGAACTACACACCCACACCGCCACCTACCCATCACACCACTACAACATCCATCAACAAATGTATTGCCAGATTACCCACCTGTCATCAGAGACTCGATCCTCCTCTTCGTTCACCGAGGACCCCCGCGCACGCCTCTGATCGTCGTTGCGTCGGGCGTCCACGCAACCCGCCATTCCTCAGCGACGTCTTGATAGCTGTGGCGGAGCTTTCGGAGGAGTGTGGCCCCGGCCGTTACGGCCGCTGTGTCGCGCCTGCGCAACTTCTGTCCTCCATTAGCGTTGTCAGCCTGTGGCGGTGCTTTCGTGGGCCCTCGTCGCATCGTCGAGATGATCGCCGCGTTGGCTTCTTGTCCGCTTTTCGCTGTCTTTACCAGAGTCAAGGCTGCTCACGAAAGCCTGGGCGGGCGGGCATACCCAGCCGTGATGGGCTGGGGGGTATTGGTTTCCTTTGTGGTTGCTGCTGATTGTGTCTAGACTATGGCGGTTTCAAGCGCAGGCATGGGCGACTTTTCCCGCTGGCTGGATTGGGCATGGTCGTGGCTGCCCGAGGCGCACGAGCGTCTGCGGGATCAAATGCTCGCGCTAGGCAGAGCCGGTGTTGCAGCGTTCGAGGACATCCGAGCGGATTGTTCTTCGCGTCTGATGTTCTTGGTTGCCGATGACAAGGATGCTGAGGATCGTGCGCTAACAAGAGAACACGCTACGGACGCGGAGACGACCGCAAGCCCCGACCGAGATTTCCAGGCCGAAGTCAGGATGGTGGTTCGGTACACCAACGGCATCAACGGCGAGGCCGACAGGCTGCTCGACACGGCGTTATTTCAGTTGGCAAGAACGGCGAGGTATGGTGGTCAGGAGCGCGCCTTTGAACTGCGCAAGGCCATGTTCGTTGCGAGAGTTTGCGTTATGCTCTAGGACATAGCGAAACCGAAACGCTGACGAGCAGACGGGCCACGCCCCTAGCGGCCCCGGCGGAGGATTGGCCATCATCCACCCCGTGACCCTTACTGCGTTATCGCGCCTCGGTCTCACGCTGCATCCATCGTGGCTCACGTGTCGCTTGGCATGGACGTTCGTCACGTTACCCTGCTCAGAGTCCGTGTAACCCAATTCTCGATGGGGCAAGGCGCAGATTCCAGCGGAAGAAATCGCGAGGTTATATAGATTAGAAGGAGAGAAATAAAGCTTGCGGAGGCACGGACGTCGGCTCTTAGTCAAGCAGCTCGAGATATCGTGTCACTTCACTGCCAAATCGTGACCAAAAGGAACACCAATTTAAGCGGTGTTATACTAGTGCCCTTTTCCGGTCAACGGAACGCCGGGGCCGGGGTGTAGGCCGAATAGGCGGAGTCGTTTATCCTGGCCACCTGCGGCCGTATCTAATCTGGCATGCTCCATCAACTCTCCGCAAACATCGCCTTCAGACTAAGGCGCTATGAGACCAACTACTCCCTCGGCCCGCATTGATCAGCTTCCACGTCCTACTTGATCGACCGGCTTTGACTTAATCTTACAGAGACCGCTCGGCCTCGGAAAGACGCTAAGGACCCGGTCTCCAACGAGAGGATCCTTTATGGCGAGCGATCCGCTTTCGTTGGAGACTGTGCTGAGTATTACGCATTTAGACCCCACTAAGTCCATTAAAAAATACCTCTAGAGGGAACTTGCGTGAGACGCTGTTCTAGAAGCCAGTCCATACGGGCAATCAGAGCTAACGAGACTAGGGAGAATCACCAACTGTCGAACTGGCAAAAATACGACGCCGCACTATTACTAGTGCGTGCTAATATGCCTTATATGCTGATACCAACAGAAGCCTGCCGTTAGGCAACCAGATTGTTAACCAGATACACACAGAAGACTTTTTACTCGACGACATCTGTTTCTACCTGAAATTTAACCATTTAAAGGAAGTAATACCAGGCTCCAAGAGAATGCCGATGTATCCCAACTTGCTGTTCCGGATGTGCCAAACCTAACCTATCTAGCATTCTTATGTCACTACCAACTCTCAAAATTGTCCGTAATTGAGTCAGTTATGGTTTCCCCGGCACGTCTCGTGCAGTACTATAAGAACCTGAGAGAAGTGAGAGTAGAGTTAGAAGACACCGAGATGCTAGAGGCGCAACCCGGAACTTACTGTTTGTAGGACGAGGATGAAACGGGATGGGGTTGCACGGGCAAGTCCACCGACTTTACCTTCTCTTCTTCCGACCCTTCTTTTGAATATGCTGTCTGGCGCATCTCTGGCACAACGTATTTCTCTGCACGCATCGGAGGCAGACCTCGGGTCCGTCGATCTTTGTAAGGAGGCCCACCTGCCGAGCTTGCTCGAATTCCGCATCTCTGTGCCGTCCCCATTTCTTCTGCCACTTCTCAAGCGTGGACGACAGCAACATGGCCCGGATCTGATGGTCGCTGCTTCCGAGCTCGAGATTCTCGATTGCAGTCAGCATGTGCGACTGGCACTGGCCGTAGCCTCCACGTTCCTTGTAGAAAGTAGATACAACTTTGGCCGAGTAGGCGAGAGCTCGCGCCGTGATGTCCCATGGACCGTGAAACTCCAGCGAGGACGTACGATTGAACAAGTCGCGACCCTCTTGGATGGTTAGATGAGGCCGCTTGTAGACGTACTGAGCGTAGACCAGATTGTGCAGGGCCGCGGTGGTTTCGGTTTCGTCGCTAGAATCGCATGCATTATGCCAGCTGCCGCTCAACTTTAGGATCAAGCTGTCTTTTACAGATTCGTTACCCGGTGGCTAATAGTGGTAGTATACCGAGGCCATGTGCAGCACTGTCGGTTGGTCGTCTCCAACCTGGTTCGCAAAGACGTCGATGCTCTTGAAGTAGCCGACACGGAGGGTCTCCTCGAAATCTTCCTTCCACACGTTGCACAAAGCGTCCATAATTTGAAATAAATCGTGGGTGCTGTGCCCGTAGCGGGACTGCACAAGCGACTTGAGCTTTTCAAAGAACCTGTAAAGGATCTACGACTGCGGCCAGCGATGCTCGATGTCTCGCAGCTGTAGGCAGATACGCCAGAACAAGGCGACGAGCGAAGGGTCCTGAAGGTTAAAACTTCTTTCGACTCTGGACAAGAACCGTTCAAGGCAGACGTTGGCCTTGCCGATGAGCCTCCTCTGGACTAGGACCGAAGCGCCGTAGCAGAGATCCGAAAGCGAGTCCCAGACTTTCGCCTGCTGCGCGAGTGTTCGAGGCCCAGCAGTGTCGGCGGGGTCATCTGTCCACCCATGAGCTCCAGCGTCGAACACGCCGCGCACGAATCTGTCAACGCAGGTGATCATCGTAATCTGACTCCGGAATCTCCCTGGAGTCATCGGCCGGTCAACTTCAGGCACACTCATGACGAAGTCTTTCCCGCAAACAATGTCGGTCGGAGGGCGGTTCTTCCCTGGATCGCGGCGCACTTTACTGTCCCTTTTGTTTTTTCGTACATTGGTTCTCTCCGCGAAGCGCTTCTTGTAGGTGGACAAGCTACTCGCCATGGCTTAGTAGATACCCGGCAATCATGACTTGACGACTGGTAGAGGGGGCTCGGCTTGTGTGGAGGACCACTCACGTTCCTTTAACGCCGTAAAAGCACAGCCCCAGCTCCCGCACTTGTCGCATTTCGTGGTCCTGATACAGGACAGATAAATGGTTGCTCAACTTATCGAAAACTTCCGGAGATAATTCATGTACAGTTGGACGCATTCGAGGTCGATAAGGGCCGGGGCCTGTGAACGACAGTGGCTTTGGACCAGCGCGGGGTACTTTGCGGCGGCGGATCTTCGTCGCGGATGCCATTGTTTGGGGTATTGTAGAGGAAAGAGGGTAGCAACACCTCGAATGTTCCTGAGCGGCCCAGTCTCCAAGCCACCATGGGGTTGAAAACGCATGGAAGAAGGGCGTCGGTAGAATTATTCTCGAGTACTTGCTGAGGTTCGCTTGAAAGAGCGGTTTACGATAGCGGACCGTGTAACACGTGGCTCCAATGAAGAGGCGGGGCTTCCGGGTGACCGCTTGGGCGCAAGTTGGCCAATCAAGCTGCGGAGCTTTAATGCATGTAGTCTGAGGTAGGGGGTGGAGCTGTGGCTGCGTCGAAGCCATCTAAGCGACCCTATCGGAGAGCGGAGCTTTAATGCATGTAGCTTGAGGCAGGGGGTGGAGTTGTGGCTGCATGGAAGCTATCCAAGCAACCCTATCGGAGAGCGGAGATTTAATGCAAGTTGCTCTCGGGAATCCTCCAAGCGTGTCACAACAGCGGCCGACCGTGCGAGAATTGCAGCCTAACGCAACGAATCTCTGCAGCTCGATCTTTAGAGCGATACTGTTAACCGATCTTCGCGATCATTCGCGGATCCGTCGGCATATTGGCCTGCGCTGGTTATTGCTTCAGCAGCAGTGCCGCTCCATCATGGTGATGATGATCTTGGCCATTGCTCGAGAAGACCTGAGCCTCGACCATAAATATCGCTGTCGTCCCGTGGTTTACTCGAAGCAACCCTCTCACACATTCTTTGCTCCTCCCCTTATTATCCCACCGTTCCGCCAGCGAATTCATTGTTGCTGTTACTACTTCTGTCCCACGATGTCGACTTCCGCACAAAATACCAGGGCCGTGTCCTCTGGCCATCTCGCGCAGAGCGGGCACCGTAGGGGTACCGGGGAATTCGATCCCGATCATTTGGACCCATTAGCATCAACCAGTTCTGTGCTTCCAGCTTCGCAGAATGACCCTATCGACGAACGGGGAATCAACGAGGATTTTGATGATCTTGAGGACGGCGACGACAGAGATTTCGCGGATGGAGCACCAGCCCCGACATCCGCGTGGCCTTGGACCTTCAAGCAGTTGCGCAAGCGCGTCGAAAAGGCAAAAGGTGAAGCGTCGCGACCTGTCGTCAACTTCATAAAGCAATAGTACGTTTTGGTACAGTCCCCTGGACCACAGCTTGCTGACATTGACAAAAGCCTTGGGGGTACAAAATTGATCTTTGTGGTCGGCCAGAGCGGTAGAGGGAAGACATCCCTACTCCAGGAGCTGACGGGACTCAGCCTACAGGTGGGAGGCACTCTGAAAGCTGGTACGTGCGGCGCCTTATGATTCTCAACATGGTGCTTCTCGAGCCCATGCTTACCGAGTCCCAGGAACCCACAGATACCAGATTTGCCCCGCGATCATCGACAGCGAGCAGTATTCTCTTCGTTGACACGCCTGGCTTCGGAACCGGGGTGAAAGACGCCGAAAACCACGATCATATTCTGTCTTGCCTCAGAACGCTCGGCCCATTTGTGGACTTTACCGGGATCCTACTCGTCCACGGCGCTCCGGGGACGAGGATCACAGAAGAGGACCACAAGACTATCCGCTGGGTGCAGTGCTTCTGCGGACCGAAGCTCTTCAAGTCCATCACCATCGTTACCACAATGTGGGACTTGTGGAACGACGTCGGCTTGAAGGAGCAATGGATGAAGGCCGGCCTCTTGGAAAGCGACGAGGACATTACGCAAATTCTCAATCCACCGGATTATCATCATGGGGGCGAGATCTACCACCACGGCTTCCCAGGAGGGAAGGGAGGACCTGGTGCCTTCCCGAACGTCCTCTACCAGGAGGCAAATGCCACCCAACGATCGGAAGAGATTCAGAACCTCGTCCGCCGTCGATACGGCGCCCGTCTGGAGGGACAACCGCAGATCATAGCCGAGCTAGCCAAAGGTGTGCCAGTAATGGAAACGGAGGCAGCCAAGGTCTTACGAGTGGGCCCACTCGACTACAAGATCGAGATCATGGAGAACCGCGCGGCTGTCAAAATCTCGTCCAGTGGGGGATCAGTGCCGGAACGAGCTTTCCAGCCGCTTCCGCTACCGGCACCAGAGCCATCTTGGTTTGATAGCATAGCAGTCTGGCTCGAAGCCGCCCGGAAAGCAGCGAACTATTTCAAGAAGCATCACGACGCCAGGAATTCCTCCAAGCCGCTGCTATCAGTATTGTGGGATGAAATTTGGACGGGCTTGAACTCCTGGTGGCGCGGAACACCAGAGAGTTGAGCAGGGAACGTGGTGATGTTAAGAGTGGTCGGGCTGATAGGAAAGATTACAACCCAGATGGGAACTCCAAGAGAACGGGGTGATTTGCACTTTAGGCTCTCGGCTCTAACCATCTCTTATTTATGCTTTTTGCCAGCTAGTACTATTTCCTTGGTAGTTAAGTTCACAATAAATTGCCGCCAGAAATCACACAGGTAGACTAGTTTGTTAATGATATAGGTTCTTGTCGCCGGTATCTCGACATGGCGGATCCGAGTCCAGCGCCGTTGTCGGTAAATCTTCGTAGGTGCAAATCTGGCTGGGTGCAGTGTGAAGTCTTTGTCAATCCACTCGTGCTTTCTGTTACCTCTCTCCGGTCCTCAGGCAAAGAGGAGATGGATGGACCAATGCCTGGACTTCAGCGACACGTTGACGCCACTCGCCAGAGGATCTGGATGCGCCGCACCGAGTAGCACCTGCTCGACCTGGGCAAAGCGTGGCGCTGCTCCGAGACGAGGTCGGCACACGACGCGGCGGCTGGGCGCGGACGAGTGGCACCTGCAGCACATGTCGCAGGCGGAGGAGTGCCATGTGCGTGAGGCTGATGGCGACTGGAAGTTATAAATCAACCTGCTAGTGTAGTGAGGTTGAAGTTCCATGGTCAGTTCCATTCGGAAGGGGGAGTAGGGGAGGGGAGGAAGGGGTAATGTCCGGTCGGAGGTTGGGTTTCTGCTACGGCTCGAAGGATCACTTAGTGTACAAAACTTTGCCCCAGGCGTTCGGTAGACACAAGCATTCTTCTCTCATTCCTCCCAACCCTCATGGCTTCCAGGGAGGACTTTGACGCCGACTTGGACCAGCGTATCGCCGACAGTGTCTTTTTCTCAAGGTGGCGTTGGCGTTATCGGCGGGGGCGGCACGCACCAGCGTCGCGATGAACCATGGATGGGTGCCGCCTGCAACAACAACAAAAACTTTTCTTCCACCCCGCATCGTCGCTGCCATCTCTGCTGCAAAATGGCAAGCATCCACGCGTGGCTCGACAAGCTGCCGCCGACTTCCACTGACCATGAAGGCCTGGCTGAGATCCCGCTGAACATGTCGTCGCGTCCCACCCGGCGCTCTCCGCGCAAGGCGGCAGCACCAACACCACCACGAAGCTCTCGCGAGAATCCGTCGCCCGACCCTTGCGATGACGCGCCCGCAACGCCCCGGCCCGCTTCCCTCGCCACACCGCCCGATCTTCAACCTTCCTCCTCCGCCACCCAAGCCGCACGCTCGCCCTCGCCGTCCCGGTCGCTGAGCTGGGCCAGCGGCATCAGCGGCGCCAACAGCCGTCGGCCTCGCAGTCCCGTCCGACGCCTCGGCGATCTCCAGCTGTCCGATGTGCGCATACAGACGAAGACGCTCGACGCCGTGCGCCAGAACGTGCCGGTCGACGCGCTGGACCTGTACAAGGCCATCCGGCGCATAGGGACGGGCAGGCGGGTGATACCCCAGGCCGTGAAGCCCCTCGCCTCGGCCATGCTGGATGCGTACGAGCTCGACGATCTCAACTTCGACGACACGGCCGACGGCCGCTGCGCCCCGGCGCACGAGGAGCAGTGGCGAGGCGTACACGAGGTGCTTGATGCAGCGCGCGAGTGCCAGGAATGCGGCCTGTTCGAGGCTGCCTGGAACAGCGAGGTGCACTCACGCGTGCTCCGCCTGGCATTGCAGCGCGGCCGGAATGACACGGGCGTGTGGTACCGCGACATCACCGCGGCCAGGATATCGGATAAGTCGGTGCTGCCTGTGTCGGCCTCCGGCGTCGCCGCGCAGGGCAAGATGGTTGACTACGCGCTGATCCTGGACACGGCCTGGGACAAGGACCTCTGGAGGCGCGTCATCGCGACGCTTCGCCGCCGGGACGAGCTCACCATCAACCAGACCGAGGCCGAGCACGTCAGGTTCTCGCCGATCGCCGTCAGTATCGAGACGAAACGAGGCCTCGTCGAGGGCGACGCTGCAACCCTCCAGCTCTCGGTGTGGGTATCGGCACACTTTCGTCGCCTGCAGCAACTCACCGACGCTCGCATTCCTACCATGCCGTTGATCATCGTGCAGGGTCACGAGTGGAAGCTACTGCTCGCCGAGTATTCTGTCGAGGAAGGCGAGCTTGTCATGTACTGGATGCTCAACCTCGGCGCGACACACTCCATTTTGGGGACCTACCAGCTCATCGCGTCCCTCCGCCAACTGACAAAGTGGATCAGCGAGACGTATAGGCCATGGTTCGAACGGGAAGTTCTCGCTCCAGCATCGGCTGACGACGGGTGATTTTCTACCTTTTCGATTATCCGCCTCTTTGTTTCTGCTAAATCTCGGACTCTCTCGCCTCTTGTCTCTGTAAACGTACCCACTGTGTGTACAGGCCGCTACCGCTCGAGATGCCATGAGAATGGGTCTTGCGCCAGTCACCAGCGTTACAATTATGGGCTTACGCTTAGGAGGTACGAAAATGAGGTAAAAAAATTCCTGCGAACCCGATGCGCCACCTAGCTTGGAGGCAATGTGCGTATTCAAGAAAGGACCTGGATTGACCCAACGCGGACACCGGTTGACGTCCCGTTGCTCTGGGGTATGCAGTTGCCGGGATCAGTGCGGAGGGGTTTTAAGGCAATATCCCAAAAGTTTTAACGGCTGCTTTTTAGGAATCTCATGGTTGGAGACGGGGTCGAAAGCACTACGTTATACTCCTCGGCATGAAAACGTATACTTCTTGCAAAAAGAGCATGCGCTTTCTTAGCCTAAAAGTAAACGCCTTTGGGCTATGGCATTCTTCAAATCGAAATCATCTCCTAATAGAATTGCAATTAAATGAGTCTATTCTGCTTGTCCGTTCCTTCGCGACTGATTTAATTCGAGGCGAAATTCCGGCGGTCGCTCGGAGGTTCAGCGTAACTGGCCGCTCCGCTCACCGTACTCGACGTCATCCCATAAACCCACTGCCAATCACCATGTTCATACTACTCCTTGAGAAGACTGGGCGGGTAAATATTAGCTCGTTTCGTACATGATCTATTTTCATTCCCGTTAGCTCCGCAGGGCTCTCGTCCTGGCCGAGTATTGTTTAGTTAATTGATGACTCCACAACACAACACTAAAACGACCGCATCTTCCGCTTCGTATAAATCCTTCCTTATCTCCGTGCTTGCAAGTATTGACTCGGACGACTACATGAACATTCCCCCACCTCCAGAGCATAGCGGACCATAACACACCCTAAGCTACGGTCTTACTATCGGCAGGCGCAGCATGCCCAAGCCGCTTCTGCTGAGGACATTTGCGAGTTTCGCGCCGAGACCCGCCGTATTTATGAGACGTTTGACGTGCGGATTGACCACAGTGTGGATGATCTTAGGCAAGAATGCACCTATTACATGGATGTACAATTCAGGCAATGAACAACTGATATCAAGGCGGAGATACTGGAATTTACTACTGAGTAGTTGCACATTAAATGGGAGAGTTCGAGGCTAATTTAAAGGGTAGCCTTCGACGCGCGAACACGGCTGGTGGTCGGGGCGGACATAATAAACACAAAACACTTCGGCTGACATGTACACGCAACGAATATACGCCAAAGCCTCCCACGCCCGCCTTCTGCTCTCCCAACGTAGAAAAGACTTTGGTTATTCAAGCTGAGTCAGCCGGCGCATCAAAGAACCTCGATGGCGGCCCCGCCTCCGCTTTCTCTTGACCTCACCAGCTCCATTCAATGTCTATTCCTCAGCTGGTCGCATGGCGTATCCAGCATGACAGCCCACTCTACGCGCCGCCTACGCCCGCCCTGGCGACCACCCCGACGGCGACGCCCAAGCCTCGTGCCCCACCCCCACTAAGATCCCAGCACCAGCTTGCTGTTCGTCCTCCACGGCCCCGATCACCCGGATGGCGGCATCTACCATGAGAATTTCCCTCAATGATATGACCAACCAGTTTCTTCTCCGTGGCGATATACACCACATCTTCGACGAGCGTCGGCTTACCGTGGTCTATTTTCCCGCAGTCCCAGACACTCGTTGCCAGAAGAGTCAGGCGCCGTCTGACAATCTGCAGGGAGGACGGGGCTCGCGGGACAGCGTGGTTCTCTGGGCATCGATGCAACGACCTCAGCATGCCGCCGCCGGCTAGTCCCAAGCAGTCGAGGAAGCGGTCGATGCCTGTCTCTGACGCCGGCCAGGGCCAAGTCATCAACGTCGCGCGGCAGATTGCCCAACGCCAACGTTCCTGTAAGCAGCCCCATTCCTACCGCCCGCGGAATCTTTAACACTAAAGACGCACATTGAAAGCTTGCGACGGGGGGCGTGCGGCATCCAGCGTCGAGGAGACGGTGGAGGAAGACGTTAGGTGGCGCGACGAGGCGATTGGCCGTACAATTTCACACGAAGAGGCCATCCGGCTATACGAGCCATGGGGGTTGAAGTGCAGCGAGAAGACTAATTGATTCACCTGTGAGCACTCTTAATTCAAAACTGGTAGTAATGTCACGTGTGGAGCCTTGGAAAGAGGCGACCAGTATTGGTGATGTTCCGCTACTTGATCGCAAGGAGAAGCCCATGGCTCCACTGCCGCCGCGCTGCCGTGTACGGTGTGGCCATGCGGCATTTCTGGGGTGGCAGTGAAGCTTCCGGGCAGCGGCTTACTCTTCCATCGTCCGAGGACCCGCGGTTGCTTCAACAGTAACAGCGCTGGGTAGGGTAGGCGGTTCAACGCGCTGGACTACTGGGTTAATGAGGTTCGGTAGTGGGAGAACACCTAAGCAGGGGGTAATAGGCACGAGTAGAAGAGTGGAGGCTGCTCTGCTCCTCCAAAGAAGCCTGGGCGGGTGGGAACGCGTGCCGCGGCGCATGTGGGTCTGGTCTACTCCCTCCTCCGAACCGAGTTGACGGACGTATAGTGGCCTGATCAATCACCGCTACTGCTGCTCGGTACCCTTCCGGCCGCTCCCAGCCGTTGCGAAACTGTCTCCTGGCAAGTGTACCCTTACACGTCAACGGTTTCCAGCCCCACCGAGCCCTTACCTCAGGCGCAACATCATCCTGAATACACCGTATACGATCCGGGCCAGGTCGACGAAGCAATGGCCCAATATCAGCAAGGGCTTACCGTAGTGTGCCGCGTACCATCTTGACAGAATTTCCAGTGCCACCGAAGAACCATCACCTTAGCGTGGTCATGGATCCCTTAGTGTTAAGCGTGCGATGTGCTCGGGGAAGACAAAGACGTGTATCATCGTCTCCGCCCTTGTACCCTTCAATCCAACATGAGCGCGGAGGCCGAAGAAGGAGAAAACTCGGCGATGAGAAATGCGGAGACCCGATGGGTAGGCTTGGTGCCGATGCGTTGTGTCGCACCGTTGCTGCTGACCCACTGGACGACAGTGGGGGCACCTTGGGAGATTTGACCGTCCGTGGTGGCAATAGCGGACGTCGAGGCCATGGCTCTGCGCAGGTGTCAGTCAGTGGGCACCGAGGACAAGGGGAAAATGATAACCCTCCACGGCATTGCGCGGAGAAGCCCACCCGCCCAGGCTTCCGGCAAGTTGATTGCCCAAGCAGCCTTAGCTTGACGCTGGAAGAACCTCGACGCAGCAACGCAACGAGCGGCGCCGTGGACGCGGAGACAGAGAACAGAAGCCGCTGGGAACAGCAACCCTTACGGACCGGATAGCCCGCTCCTGACATCGTCGCCCACGGCAAGCCCGGGGAAGTGTGCTGCAAGCGCGGAGCCAGAGAACAGAAGCCGCAGGTGACTGCAGCCCTTACGGAACCCCCAGCCCTTGGGGGTCTTGCGCCACAAGTGGACCAGGCGCACAAAGCATGGCCCGCTCCTGATGTCGTCGCTTGTGGCAGTTCCTCGCGGGGCACGGTCGCGGGGCTTTGAGGAGAATCCTCCCAGCGATGGAACAGCGCTCCAGATTCAACGAGCCTGCCGAGCCGCTACCTACCCCATCCACCCGACCGGGCTTTATGGAGCAACCCTGACTCTTGTGGGCGGTACACGTACCGGTCGTCGTCGTCGCAGCGCTAAGCGGGTGCTCTTCGAGGGTTGAAGCGTCTTCGGGGGAGCTGGGCGACCGGATTGCGGAGCTTACTGAGGCGGTTAGGCGTGCAGATGATGAGCAGGCTAGGCTGGGAGCAACTTTACGGAGGAGTAGCAGCAAGGCCGGGGTCGAAGCGTAAGATGGGATTGAAATCCAGACCGTTACGAGACAAACTCAAACCGAACACCGGGCTTGTCCACAATGTGGGTTGAATGCCTTGCCACGCCGACACGAGGAACCGTGCGCACCAGCTAACAGAAGGGCACTGCAACAAAAGCCACAGGATCCTGTTTTCTGTGGACAGCTCGTGGTGTTGGAGTGGTCGAGGCGTGAGCTCCGCGACCGTACGACGGACTGACCTGCCGTTGGAATCGCTAGGGGTAGCCGCACCGCGACTTGACCGCCAAGTAACGAGAGCCAAGGAGTAGCCTGAGCGTACGAGGAGCTCGACTCCAACCGGAACGATGGGCGATGATGGAGGTGGTGGTGTGGAGGCGAGGTGGTGGGAATGCGGACAAATAAGAGAGGCCGGACTGATGCGCCCGACATTCAGCCGTGCCAAGGACTACCCCATCACCTCTAGCGCTGTCACGTGTACGTCTTAGCGTTGTCGCGTAGCCACGTGCCGGGAGCCGCAACCCCATCGTTCCATCGCCACCCCAACACCCATCTATCAGACTATGCCCGTCAATCAACTTCGCCGGTCGCATCGAAAAACATCAACATCACCACCAACAGCGTCAGTCCAAAGATCTCCGCTGTCGTAGGTGGCCGCGTGTACAACTCACCGGGCTGTCGCTCGGGTAGTGGGTATGCGGGGACTGCATTCAGTTCAAAGGCATCTACCGGCAGTGGTTGGACCGCGCGTACTGCTGACCGGCCCGTCGGGGCGAGAGTTGGCCGACACTAGGCCAGCTGGCCAGCTTTCTACCTGCCGAACGCTCCCACGGGCTCCCTTTGGCAGAAGGACTGGGGTCTACCCAGGGGGCTGCGCTGTCGCAGCCGCCCGCCGTCGAGACTCTCGCTTCCGTCCGTCCGGCCAGTTCGTGTGCGGGGACCGCTTTGCCTCGTGGAGCCGAGGCTGCTCCTTCGTAAAGCCTGGGTGGGCGGGATCCTCTGCGAAGCCGGAGGGGTTCTGCTTTCCAGGTACGTGTATACGATGCGTCTGGCGCTGACAGGAGTGTTTCAGAATGAAGCAAGAAAGGAAAGAGACTCGACGATACGTTGCCGGAGAAGTACGTCGACCGCGAAGTGAACTCGAGACGCAGCCACGTGAGACGGAAGCGCGGGTCATGGCCAGGATTGATCAGCGTATCGAGAGTAAAGGGTTGCAGCTGAGGCTTGACCTGGAAAGTCAAATAGAACGGCTAGGGAAGAGGATGGCAGAGTTGAAGAATAGTGTGCAAGATCAGCGTGGGAGGGAAGAAGAATTGAGCAGGAGAATAGATGAGCAAGGTGACAGAACAGAAGAATTCGAGAAAGAGTTGGCTAACCAGATTGACGATACAGGATCTCGTGTTTCTGATTTGATCGATTCCCACCTGGACGAACAGTTAATCAAGGCGGAACTTATGGAGTGGGTGACAGACGAATTGACGCATATGGAGACCCGGGCAGGTAACTTTTTCGATGAACCCGTAGTATTCCCATTGCGTAGCCGTATCCGCCTCTGTACATAATACACTGCTCTTCCTCCCGCTATCCGCAACTTCTCACTGCTGAACTGTGTGCACGCCCTGAAAGCCTTGAGCCCCATCGGCCGTGCAAGAGCAGACCATGTAAAGGATCCAGGTTCTACCTACTGAACGTCCGCAGCCGCGGGTCCCTTTCGCAGAAGCCCTGGGGTCTATTTCTCACTTATTCGACCGCCCGCTGCGTTTATGGCCCAACCAGTCCGGCGATACTATTAGCAACTGGCCCGTATCTACTTCACTGTGGATGTGCGCTCTTGTCGGCCTCGCCGTAGTATTTGGTTCTAGCTTTGGGCCGGTGTGGAAGCTTTATCATGCGGCCCTCCCCAGTATCAAGGTTACTTTCGAGATTGTCTTCTCGCGAAGGCCTGGGTAGGTGCGTCAAGCTGCTTCGTGCAGGGTTGGCCTCTCACCTTCCCCGCCCGTCCCGTCTCTTATTTTACTTGTCCCGCTTCCCCGTGTTGACCAGTTTGTGATACGTAGATTCAGCATGCTCGCGCCATTTCACCTTGTCCAAACGAAATACCTTGACTGTGGAAACCGTTTGTGGATATGGTGGACGGACGGAGATATGGTCTTGAGTGTTTGGTTTGGAAGCGCGTCTTGGTAGGGTGGCAGGATCTGGACGAAGAAAAAAAGTCATTACTTTGAATGTCTCTAAGAGCAACATGGTGACCTTGCTGGCCGTGAGGCTGATGTCAGCTTGGAGATACACAAGACAACGATGGAGCCGGTCTAGGTCTTGTCCTGGTCAAACTCCACCTCCCCGTCAGGATTTCCTCTACCAGGTCTAGGCAGACCAAGGACATGTTAGTCGTTTTCTGTCGAACTGGCAAAAGTACGACGCCGAACTATTACTAGTGCGTGCTAATCTGCCTTATATGCTGACATTTTCCAAACCTCACATCTTTCCATGATGTTGGAAATTACGTGTACGTTAGTTGCTAGATTAGGTATAGTACCGTGTTTGAGGATAAGTCGGGCACCTCTCCTGCCCCCTCTCACACGGCATGCCAAGAATCGTACTCCATTCTGCACCGCTTCAGTTTTCAACACATGATGATCACTTCCAGGGATGACAAAATCCCAGAGGGTGAACGTGAACACACTACGGACGCCCAGATGACCCGGATCCGCCTAGAGCTTAGGGGACTCAATGCGCCGTGCGCAGTGATGCCTGAAGTCCCGAGACGGAACGGCCAGATCGTCAGGAGCGTTAAAGGTATGGCTGGACAGATGATCAAGCATCTGAAATGTTCGTGCGAGGCCAGCATCTAGGACATTTTTCTTGTGGATGACCCTGATTTGCATGGTCGCCTTAATGACGTGTGCCATCTCCGCGCTGGTGGCGTACGCGAGCCTAACATCGACCTCTACTTTGTATGTATATATGCATGGGATCCACGGTATAGTGAACGGTTGGGAAGATTATCCGCACTGCCAATAAAGAGCCCCACCACTATCTAAGATCTACAACTTTCGTAGAAGCAAGAATCCAGCAGCGTCGGAGCGGCTGAGGAAGTCACCGAGCCCTACTATTGTACAGACCAGCCTCTATCAAACCCGGCTCTCGCAGGCGAACTTTCCACTACAGGGAAACGCAAGCATCGCGTAACGCCATTCAACCGGGGCGTTCAACCCAGAAAGTATCCCAGACAGGTGAGTCGTGCTGACCCTGGGGTGGAGGAGATGTTCAGAGGTGAGTCTGCAATGACGACTGCGGAAATTCCACCAACGATAACCCTAGACGGACGAGAAGACTCAGTATCGCCCGAAAGGACATGCGTCATTATTGCGAGCCTATTTTTAATGGCTTGCTTGGAACAACAGGGCCGTTCACGATAATGCCAGAGCATCAGCTGTTAAAAGGCTCGCGTCCCATTGTTTTTAAGGGGAGTGGCCACCGTACCAAGAATTTCGAAACCCGCTTCTTGGTTAAAAACACTACTGCAAGACAGCCCCCGACGCACTTAACCCAGCCACACAACTCCCACCTAGTGCAGCAGCCTAGGCATGGAGGGAGGCATACAGACAAACAGAGGAGAAGGCACCCCGGTCCCTCTCTTCCAATTTTTACCTAAACCGTGCACTACGGAGGAACAAGCGGCCCGAGCTATAGCTAGCCGGATAGCGAAGCAGCTAGAGCAACAACCTCAGCCTATTATACTAGGCTCCCCAATCACACCTCGATACTAAACACCTGAGGTGGAACATTAAAACATCCCGAGATAGACGCCTACCGACCCCTCTCTAGACGTTGAAATGGATAATAATAAGGCCCACCGTACTAACGCGGACCTGCTCCATATCACCCTCCTATAGACACTAGTTATCTCTAACTAAAGAATTCCAAACCTTAAGACTCTTAGTAGACCCGCCTAAGCTATTCAGCCTCTAGACACGCGTAAGTAGACTATTAATCTTATTAAGGCCGAACCTATCTCGTTTCGAGGAGTCTAGGCTAAATAAAAAAGATTTATCCCTAAGTTTAAGAACTTAATAGATTACCTTAAAGCTAGACTTGACTGCTTTCTTAAGGCAGCCGATAAGAAGGATAATAGGAAAAAGTACTAGAATATCCTCGATCTTATAAATATCATCTAGGAATATATAGAGAGCGGCCTACTAGGCCGCTTAAAGTCTATTTTAGCTACCTAGCTCCGATCTCTTAAAAACTCGACTAGAACGGTTATAAACCGGGCCTATAAACTCTTAAAGGCCTAGCTAAGCATTTCTATACCGAATATAACCCTCTTCCTATATACCTCTTAGGCTTTCTAGTAGACCTATTAATAAGTATTATAGTCTATAGCTAGACCTATAGGTTAATTATACGCTATAGTAGCTACTATAGAATAGGAAAAATAAACTACTATCCTCTCTAAAGCTATAGCTAAGAAGATAGTAGCTAAGTTAAAGCTAAAAGAAATAAAGATAGTTATCTTTTATCTAAGAAACTCTATTTCTAAGATATCCTCCTTATATATATAAAACGCCTTTAATAGGGTGTTTAAGGAGAAGTATTCTATATAAAATTCTATTCTCTTTAATATTACTATCTCCTCTTATAGAAATATTATTCTTACTATTATTAATAGCCTTATAAAGAAGTTTTTAGTAGAGAATAAGGCTATTATTAACTTAGTTACTCTTATAGCGTCCGTAGTAAAGAACTAGAGCTAGTATAAGGTAGCTATATATAGTATTCTAACTACTAATATTCTTATACTAAGCTAGAAGGACTTTATAAATATTATAAAGGAGGAGATTAAGACCTTTAATAAAAGACTCTCTTCTATTAGTACCCTCTACTAGCTATTACTAGAGGAGAACTAGAACTAATAGAGGATAGGCTTAATAGTTCTTATATTTAAGACTAAAGTAGAAGCTTAAATAGCTATCTTTAAGTAGTTTTCTATCTTTAGAACGAGCTATAAAGTAGAGAAGCTTAAAGATTTATAAAAGAACCTTCCCCCTTAGAAATAGATACTATTTTAAAAATAAGATCTATTAGAGCCTTATAAATAAATATAAATAAGAATAGCTTAGCTACTAAAGCCTTACTAAACTACGCTATAAAGGTTTATATTAACTTAGTTCTTATTTAAAAACTATAAGTTATAACCTTCTCTAACTCCTCTAAAACTCGATCTATTAACCATCTCTTATTCGTCTAAATACTACTAGTTATCTCTATAAACTATAAGCCTTAGATTCTAATCTATATATTCTACTTTATAAAAGAAACGTAGATTAACTACTAGACTAACCTCTATAGCTTTTCTAACGTTATAGTTTTAGATATTATATAGATAGATAGATAAATTTATTTTCTTCTCGATTTAGCTCCCTTACGGGTCTATATAGAGTAGGCTATTTATAGTAGTTTATATAAGAGAGAAAACCTTTCCTAGGTAGAAAACCCCTTTTTTCTTTTATATTAGATAGAAAATCCCTCCTCTCTTTTATATTAGGTACGCTACCCCTTTTTTTCTTATTTTTCTACTTACTAGTAATAGCTACTATAGTAGTTCTATAATTATACTAGGTATTAGTTTCTAGCTCTCTCCTTCTATCCTAGTCTTTTTAGTCTACTAGGCTCTTCTAGTTCTTAAAGTTCTTCTAGTCTATTTTCTTTACTAGGCTAAATTAGTCTAGTAGTTCTAGCTTTAAAAACTACTTTATAGCCGTATAGACTCCTTTCTTTATTATTAGTAGAGTATAATAGTTTATAGTTTAGACTATATAGAGTATCTAGATTTATTCTACTTAGAAGTAAGAATAGAATAAAAGAATATATTTTAGAGTTTATTTATACTAGCTATATAGATAGGTAGGACTTAGATAGTCTAGTATCTTACGCCTAGAAAGGTAGTTCTCTAGCCTAATATACTCTATTCTTAGTAGAGTAAGAAGTATACTCTATATTTTAGATAAGTTACTATATAGTTATCTAATTTTTAGATTCTAGAGTAAACTCTAGACTACTAGTCTCTTCTTCTATCTAGTTTACTCTATCTACGTCTTTTTCTACTACTTCCTTATTACTATATAGAGTTAGATTCTTTATAGTAGTTTTTATATATTAGATAAGTAGCTACTAAGAAGGGAGTTTACTCTTCCTTTAAGTAGCTTTTCTTTAGCTAGGCTAGCTATTTTCTTTATACTAAATACTACTCTAGCTACTATCTTAATATTCCTATATATTACTTTAATTACTACCGTTACTAGTTCTCCTCTCCTAGTCCGAATAGAGTAGGCTAGGATTAGTTTATTTAGATATAGTAGAAGAGGGGGGATTCTAGTTTTATATTCTAGTATTTATATAGAGGTAGACTTATAGGTACCTACTATAGTATATAGGTACTAGTTCTAGACCTTCTTAAGTGGTTTAGCTACTATTCTTCTCTATTCTAGAATACCTTCTAGTATATACTATACTCTATACCTATAGATAAGAACTAGCCTTACTATAACTATATAGATATAGTAGGCCTTAGTAAAGGAGGCGCCCTAGGTTAATACTACTAGTCTAGTAAGAAATATATACTATCTAGTAGCTTTAATACTAGTTTCTCTAATATATAGACCCTACTATAACTTACTATTAATATAGATACCTAGTATTTTAATTAATAGTTCTAGGTTTCCCTTAAAACTAGAAATCTAGATTTTTACTACTATATTAAACCTACGTAGTTTTCTACTAAAGTAGATAAGATAATACTTATCTAGAAAGAAGGCTAATTTATAGATAGCTATCTACTTTTTATAGATTTTATTTACTTCTTTAAGTACTTTATAGTTATACTTTATAAACCTACTAAAGGTTAGAATATTTATATTATCTATAAATCTAAGCGGGAAGATATTTCCCCTTTTAAGCTCTATAAGAAGGTTAGAGATAAAGAAAAAATATAGAATTAGTAATAATAAGAAGTCTTATAGAATTCCTATAGGGGTAGAAATAGTCTAGCTTATATATTCTTTAAAGAGAAGCTATATTAACCTATTACTTAGAAAGAAGTAGGTAAATATTTCTACCTAGTCTAGTAGCCTTATAGCTTTTATATTATAGAGAAGCCTCTTATAAGATATATAGTTATATACTTTAAAGATATCTAAGCTAAAAATAAAAGCTACTAGGTCTAGATTCTATTTCTAGATAGTATAAATTTATTTTATAAAAAGACTAAGGGTAGTAATTACTAATCTACTTTTTCTAGCTTTTATTTAGTAGTCTAAGAGAAGATAGTAAGTCTTAGTAATCTAAGAGATTTTATTTACTATAACTCGCTTAAGTAGTTTACCTAGTATATTAAGTAGAGTAATTAGTCTATATATCTTTACCTTAGTATAGTCTTCTCTTTATAGTTTTTTTAGAACTACTATAGTAGAGGTTTTAAACTATTTAAAATAATAAACTAGTATTAGATATCTTTAGAAGAGTCTAGTAATTAGCTTACTTAGTACTTATATATACTACTTTAGAATTCTATTAATAATCTTATCCGGCCTAGATATCTTATCTAGAGGAAGCCGCTTAATAGTATAGAGTATCTACTCTTCTATAATATCCTACGAGATTTCTACTAGAGCTAAATATATATACCCGTCTAAATTAGAGAGGTTGGCTTCTTTTAGTAGGGGAAAGAACTAGCTTCTTAGAATATTAGTTTTTATCTAAATATTATATTATAGTTATTCTTCTAAGTTCTAGAGTAGGAGGAACTAGAGTAGGGCTAGTAGCTCTAGTACTCTTATTCTAGCCTATTTTAAGAGTTTCTAGATAGCGCCTAGGTTTAAAGTAATTTTAGCTATTATTTTCCGCTATACTTTTATCCTATCCCTTTTAATTTACCTCTTCTTACTATTAGCTATAGCTTAGTAGGTTATCTAGTCCTCTTCTCTATCTATAGTAGTCCACTTTCTCCTAGTAGCTCTAGCTTATAGAACTAGTTTAGAGTATTCTTTTATCTACTACGTAGTAGCCTAGAATAAAAGTTTTACTACTAGGATAGTTTCCTAGACTATTATTTAAATAACCGCCTAGAGCTACTTAGTAAATTAATCTATATCTTTCTTAGTATCTAGTAGAAGGTTTTCTAGCCTTAAGACTCTAGCTTAAAGAGTCTTATTAGTTCTCTCCTAGTCCGCCTTTTTCTATTATAGCCTAGGGGGTTACGTAGTTACTAGGGTAGGGGAGATATCGAATATAGTACTTATAAATAGGTAGTTAGAGGAGGATTCTAGTTTCTAGAAGACTCTATAGCGTAAAATTCTCTCTTCTAGCTAGTAGCTAGTAAAGATAAGGTCTAGTATACTTTTACTATTATTAGTTTTTCTAGTAATAGTTCCCCTTAGTAGGACTAGGTTAAGATTAGCTATAATAGCCGTCTTAATTAAATTATCTAAGAAGCTATAATAGGTAGGAGAGGTAATATCTTTCTAGAGGGGGTAATAGAGGTTAAAGTCTTTAAGTAGGATATATTCTTTAGGCCTACTTAGAGCCTCTAAAAGGAGTAGTAAGATACCTAGAACTATATTAGTATAGAAGAGAGGTAGCGGGTTATAGTAGTTATAGATATAGATAGTACGTAGTAGGGTATTAATAGTAAGAGTAATAAGGTCTAGGAAGTAGATAGTTTTCTACTAGGATTCTAGGGTAAGGGCCTTACTTATTAGAAAGTAGGTTCTCGCTTCTCCTTTCTAGGGAAAGATAGTATAGTAGGCGGGGTATTTTACTATTATCTTAACTCTAGGGTTTTTTTAGAGTTCCTAGATAGCTAGAATATAATAGGTTCTTAGGTCTAATTCTTTATAAAAAAGAATTATTACCTTATCTATACTCTTATTAACGTTATACTATATAATTAATAGTAGTATTATATTTAATATTAACTATCTCTTATATTTATATTAGGTTATATTAAAAAAGTAGAGCTAGCCTATATAGAGCTGGCCTATATAGATAGAACCATCTCCTCTAGGTCTACCTCTAGGATATACTAGAAACTACATAGTTCTATACTAGAGAAGATTATTTAGCTAGATAGAGGGGGTCTACTAAGGTTCCTAGGTCTACCTAGACCTCTCTTTAGCTTCTCCTTCTATAATTCCTCTATTCTAACCCTCTTCTTAGACCTTACTAGAGTTTATTCTTCTTATACCTATTACTAGGTAGGCTAGGGTCTTTCTCTATATCCTCCTAGGTTTACTAGGCGGGTATTATTTATTCTAGCCTAGTTTACCCTACGTATAAAATAGGAGTTACTCTATATAGTATACTTCTAGCTATAGTTAGCGTACTATATTTCTTCCTTAGTACACTCTCTAGTATTATAGCTACCTATATACTAGCTATACTTAGCCTTCTTTCTATAGTAGCTAGTAATATAGCTATAGGCCTAGTACTTAAAGCACTAGATTACTATAAATAGAGGGCTATAGTATTCTATAGTATAGAGGGAGTAATTATAGATAATATCCTTTATAATTATCTAGTTAGTAGTCTCTAGGTTAGTAGTACTAAGAATTACTACTAAGTGAGTTTTCCCTATAGGGAGCTTCCTTTTTAGCTAGACCATCTTACTAATCTAGAGGCTAGGGTATAAAGATATATTCTACTCCTAGATTGTCTTAATAGCTTATAGATTATTAGTATTAATACCTTTAAGTGGGATATTATATACTAGTACTAAGTATATTTACTAGTTAGGTCTGACCTTCCTATCTAGTCCTAAGGTCTACTCTTAGTCTTTAAGTAGTTCTACTCTAGTATTTAGATTAGGAATAAAGATTCTAATATCTCTACTTAAAAGCTTTCTTACTACGAGGACTTTTTTATAAATAAAGTTCTTTTCTATCTAGATCTTCTAGATAATAGCTTTATTAGAGAGTAAGATAATTTTCTATTTATTCTATTACTTAGAAAAGTATAGAATAAGCTCTATAGTAAGGGGGGGGATAGGTAACTTTAGGGATGTCTAGACTATAATTTATAACTACTTTAGAACTATAGGTTAAATAGGCGTGCTAATAGCCTTCTTAACCTTCTAGATTTCGTTTATAATATTTTTAAAGCCTGGATTCTTAAAATTAACCTCTTATAGAGTAGTAATAAATCCCTAGAAGATTATCTTAGTAACGCTAAAAAAGTTTTCTAGCTAGAAAGAGAGAGCTTAAGGATTACTACCCGGTACCTATAGGGCCTACTAGATAGTTTTAAGTGTTTTATTTACTCTATTAATATACTCTACGCTAATAGGGGCTTGCTTAAATATCTATTAGTTATACTATAGGTAGTAGGATTAGATATCTTAGAGGGGTATTCTATCCCTCTTCCGGCCTCCTCCTTCTATTCTAGCGTGGTTACTACTACTAGAATTATTATATTACTAGTTTTAGGACTAGAAAGAGTTTCTAGGGCCTTCTTCTAGCGCTATAGCTTAAGATTAATTTTTTAGTATAGTTATATTTTAATATCTACTATTTCTAGTATTTTTTTTAAAATTACTTAATATCTTTAAATAAATATAGCTAGCCTTAATTTAATAGTTTATCTTTTATAGTCTTAGACTTAAAAAGAACGTTAAACTAAATAAATTATTAAATAATAAGGGTTTATAGTAGTAGTATAAAGATAGTCTATAATAAGTTATTTAATTCTTCTACCTATTAGCTATATATAGAAGATATATATATACGTTACGTACTATACTAAACTCTAATTAGTTCTTACTAATCTAGTTCTTTTTAGACTTTTAATTTCCTAACTAGATTACTTCTCTAGGAAATTAACTCGCTTTATAGTTAAAATCCACCTAGATATAATAGTTATAAGGCTTTTAAGCCTACTATAGATTCTAAAAATACGTTTCGCTTATAAAGCGTACGCGAAGAGCCCGTAGGTTACGTAATAATTATATAACCTTATCTAGCTAGATATCTACTATTAGCCTACTATTAGTTAGCTTAAATCCCTTAAGGATTCGTCTATTAATTAAAGCTAACTACTAATATACTATTT
Source organism: Neofusicoccum cordaticola (assembly GCA_009830905.1). Taxonomy (NCBI): domain Eukaryota; kingdom Fungi; phylum Ascomycota; class Dothideomycetes; order Botryosphaeriales; family Botryosphaeriaceae; genus Neofusicoccum; species Neofusicoccum cordaticola. The sequence goes on along the minus strand of RHKD01001046.1, from coordinate 2,521 downwards.
CTAAACTTTTTATTTTCCTCTAGTTCTTATATTTAAATCCTTCTCTTAAATAGTTGGTTTAAGATAGCTAATAGTCGCTAGGTACTAAATACCCGCGCAACCCCTATAAGTAATATACACGCTAATACTAACGTGTCTATAAATAACTATCCCTCTAGAACTATTATACTAGAGATTAATCTAACTAGTAATAACGCTATAGGCGACGCCTACGTCTAAACGCCGTCTATAGATAACCTAATAATAATTCTAGCCGAATATCTTATATAGCTCTAAGCTAATCTAGAAGAGCTTTTAGTTATAGACCCGGGTAATAATCCTAAAGGCGTCTATTAGTCTAACTAGATAATTTAAGTTCTATATAAACGTATTATACTCTTATTAAGTACGCTCTTCGCGCCCGCTATATATATACTTTAAATAGGTAACGATAGCTCTTCTAAGATAAAGAATCTTCTCTATTTTAATAAGCGTTAACCGCTATTACTTAAAATAACTACGTAGTAGGCGTTCGATATATAGATTAAAGAGGTTAATAATATATTCTCTATTATAGGAATATAGTAGCTTAACTACGAAGAACGCACTCGCTAGACCCTTTAAGGTCTTAGTAAACTAAGTGCTTTTTTAAATCTAGTCTACTAGAGGCTTAAGAATAAAGAGAAAGGCCCGCTTTTATTTAATAAGTTTAAATAAATCGTTTAGAATTAAATTAAAGACCCCGCCTTACGGAGGCTAGAGAGTATATTAGCGTTCTAGGCCGCTACTATACGCCCTAGTACTAAGTACTACGCGTTTTATACGCGCCTTAAAGGAGCTCTTAAATAGTTTTCTTATAAGATTAATAATAAGGTTCTATTAATAGACTTCTACTATATACGCCTCCTAGAGGTATACTAAAAAGAGTTACTTAAAAGTAACTTCCTTTATAACGTAGATCGTCTTAAAGACTTTTACGTAGCCGTCTAGCGTATTAAAGTAATAATAAACCTTACTAAGACTATAAAGAAGGCTACTACCGCTAGAAATAGGGGTAAGAGTTATAAGTATACGTATAACGATACTATAAACTTAAGTAGCTAATCTAGATTCGCTTTTTAAGACTATAGAGGGTTTTAGTTAAAAGAATCTAGATAGAAGTCTTTAAATCTTAAATATACGCTAGGCGTAGACGCCTTATATAAGAAGCGTAGTTTCTAAGGTAAGGGTAAAATTCCTAAAATCTAGGATTCTAAGAACTATAATAACTTAGAAAAAAGCTAAGCCTAGTAGTAGCCTTAAGCTCTCTATTATTAGGCGCGAACTTTAAGAGAGCTAGCGAGAGGATTATCTTAAATATTCTTATTAATACTCTAATAGGTTAGACTATCTTAAAGACACTCTTTAATACGAGATATTTGGTAAACCTAATTAATTAGAATATTATATATAGATTATAAATATCTATTTCGTATACGAAGCGTACTTTACGCGTATGCTTTTTTAATAGTTATTCTATAATAGTATAGAATTTCTACGACTTAATCGTTACTACTATAAATAATACTAGAGAACTTTATACTTCTAGTCCTCTACCTTTCTAGGAAGTCTCTTTTATAGACTATAATATTATCCTTAGCATGCCTTAAATACGAGATATTAACTCTATTATTTAATTCGCTATAGGTTTCTTTTACTAGAATTAACTAGACCTTATAAGAGTATAGATTATAACCGTAGAAAAGCTTATTACTTATCTTAACGAAGATAATAAAGTTCTTATTCTTCGGTCTCTACTAGCCTTTAAACTACGCTTTATACTAATAGTCGTAAAAGAATATATCTTAATATAAGGCGGCGGCGATTAAAATTCTAATCTATTCCCGCTAAGTATTTTAGTCCTCGTAGTCTAAGAGACGCGGAACCGTATTAGTCTCGTATATAAAGTATATCTAGACCTCGATAAAGGCCGAGATACTCTTATAGCCGCCGTTACGGTTATAACCGTTAATAGTCTATCCCTATAGTATACGAGCCACTCTAATATCTTCTTAGATAAGCTAGTAGAGATACTTATCTAGTATTTAGAATATGACTATACTATTAATCTAGAGAAAGGTAAGACGCCTCCTTAGATACTCTTATATAACCTCTTATAGCGCGAGTTAGTTATCTTAAAAGAGTACCTTAACTAGACTTTTAAAAAGGATTAGATTAGGCCTAGTAAGAGTCCTACTAGTACGCCTATCCTCTTCGTTCCGAAGTCTAATAGAATTATATAGCTATATATTAATTATAGAGGGTTAAATAAGGTTATAATTAAGAATCGCTATTCCTTACCTCTTATTAGTAAGCTATTAAATCGTATATTATATATAAAGATCTTTACCAAGCTTAATTTGCGTAATACCTACTATAGACTTTATATTAGACTAGGCGACGAGTGAAAGATAGTATTTAAGACCCGCTACGGCTTATTTAAGTACCTTATTATATCTTTTAGCCTAGCTAACGCGCCTACTACCTTCTAGAGCTATATTAA
>RHKD01000113.1:0-67620 GCA_009830905.1 Neofusicoccum cordaticola | reverse complement strand
TGCCTCTTATACGAGTGAGTGTGGCTAAGCTATGTGGTGTGATATAAGGAGACCATGAAGTGACCTATAAACACGTGATTTCCTACACCTGGGAACCAGGGCTTCCAGCAAGCAAGCAAGCAAGCAAGCTAACAAGAGTTCTTGGCAAGCTCTTACTAGGCCCAGGCTAGCAAGAGCAAGCGCTTGTTAGGCTGAGGTCTTGATAGCGAATATAGCAAGCCTTGCAAGCGCTTACTACTGACTACTCACCTAAATAGGCCTAGCGTATACCTAAAGGAGTAGCTTGGCGCAATATAAGTAACCTTCAGGGTATTTCTTAGGTTACGACTATCTTATTTCTATCTTATCTAGCTATCCTTAGCTTAAGTACTTCCAAATTAGGACCAGTTATACGTTAGTAATAAGTTTAGCAAGCTAAGACTAGATATACACCTAAACCGTATTTCCTCTCTATCTCTGACTGTTCCGGGCCTCCGCGGCCCTCGGCTTGCTAGGCTTGCTTGATAAGGGTAGCCATACCAAGCAAGCCGCTTGCTAAGGGTGCCTCTTATTAAGCGGTCTTGGCAAGCGCTTGCTTGCTAACTTGCTTGACTTGTCAATTTCGGCTTGCTTACTGGGAGCCCTGCTGGGAACGAAGGGAATCGCCGTGATTTTGGTGGGAGTAAGGATTTGCCGTGCTCATTGTCAAAACACTCTACAACGTAGACCCTGCGAGGATGCCTCTGCCAGATGTCAACTGGCTTGCCGTCGCACTCATAGTATTGATACCAGTGGTATCTGCGGTACGCGTGGATGCGTTCAGTACCCAATGAAGCACCGTTCCTGAGCATCTTTGAGCGGAGAAAGCTTGCGCAGGTGATGAGGCGATCGCAATCTCCATCTTTAGGGTCGGCAGATGCAATCAACTTGATGGAGAGGCTCTTGAGATTGTCCAACATTGCGAAGGCACCAAGCCACTTTGTGGGCGAGCCTGGGCAACCCACGCATCGACCATTCCAATCCCATGGGACTGATCGCATATCCGGAGGCCAGCCATCCATCTGTAGTGAGAAGAAGTTGAGAGATAGGTTATCTTTAATGAATTCCACCAGGGGCACAACAAGATCCCCGTCAAGCCTATCAGCGGCCGCGTGCGACACAGCGGAACTGTTGATTTCAAGGTGGATTGATCGGAGACGCTGGAGCGCGAGATGAGGTCGGTCTTGAAGAAAAGCATGGCAAGCCGAGACCGAAAGTACCTTGTTCGCCTGACTATAGGTGCCCACGAAGGCGAAAGTGTTCTTGTAATAAATTGAGGACGATTCGTTGTAAACTTGGCGGTTTGTCAGGAAGATGTTCAGGTTCGGCCAGGTTTTGTATGAGCGTGACCCTTCTTTCCTCTCATCGTAGCTCCCGAATTTCAGCGAACCAGTCCGAGTAAGAGCGTACATTGTGCGCTGCCGCTCTCTTGTCCGAAGATCGAATCGGTAAGGATTCCCCTTAGCTTTGTCGCCCCAAGGGTAACCCGGCCTGATTGCGATTTTGTCACGCACTAGCATCTGCTCGTAAATCATGTCCCTCAACTCGCGTGGGAGGTCCAGGAGACGGAAGGGCTCCTCAGGTCCAAAGTAGTCAATGCCGACCACATGGACAAAGGCAGAAGGGTCTTCCGGAGGATCAGCCATGTCGTTGGCTGAGTTCAAGCGGATGGTGTTTTGGTGGAAGAAGATTTGGGGTCTGTTGTTGAAAGTGAGGTGCTTCGCAGGCGCTGGAGGTGTCAAACGGTGTCAGAAGTTGTGGGGGAGGGAGCGGGCCTGGTGCTGGCAGTGAACTGGTTTTATGGACGCAGGCGCGTCTCGCTTAGTGGAGACAAACCGTTGAAGGTGAATGTGCAAGGGGACCAGAAGTGACGTGTTGCAAACAGGGCATCCGTCACATGGGGAGATGGGGCATTCGCCAGGGTGCGAGAATGAAATGTTTCATCTCCCAATGCACGCTGCAATTCTTGGGCAGACCGGCCACGTGAGAAGCCCGGGGTGACAGGCGGCTGGTGCAGTGACGAGAGGGAAATGTGATTTGGAAGGCAAGACCCTGAAGTGCCAGCGCAAACGACGGCTTGCTTGTTTTCTTGCCTTTGAGGACACCGCAAGAGCAGCCATTCCTCCGCGCGACGTACCTCCACTTGCCACTGCCGACTGGACCCGCGCCATCCCTCTGACTACCTGGGCCGCACTCGCTGTTCTGATCTCCAAGAGAAACCTGGGCCATACGCAGATACCCGTCGCGTCACCCGGCGTTTGCTCAGCGACGCGACGACAACCTCTCTACAACTCTCACGCGCGAATTGCACTTGCCACCGCAGGGCCATACCAAGGATGGGTAAACGAAGCAAGAAGTCACAGCAGAAGAAGCCGCCAACGCTGGATCGCGAGTGGTCTGTCCACAGCAACAGGCCGCTCAGAGCCACAGAGGACGCACAGGACGCGTCGCTGGGGCGCTGGAGGGCCGGAGAAAGGGCGGCGCCGGCGCGACGGCAGGAGCAACCTGGCCCCGGTTCTGGGCGCGCGCCAGCCGGGGGAGGACACGCCAAAGATCGCCAAGCGGCCCGTCCTGATGATGACAATCCGAACCTCATCGCGCTGGGCACGCGCAACAAGCTCGAGAGGCACAGCCGCGACGACCGTGGCCGCGAAGCCCACCCCCAGAACGAGCCGACCGCTGCGCCGAGTGGCGACGACGCGAGCGAGAATCCGGAGCAGTCGCCCTGGACGAGGCCGTATTTGAGGCCTTACGGACAGCTCACGCCGCCCAGCGAGGAAGACGCTGCAGGCGCGACGAAGGCGACCATGGCGCCCGCTCCTGCTCCGCTGACTGCCCCAAATGGCCAGCTCGGCCCTCATCCGTCTTTCATCGAGGTTGCCAAGCCGTACATCTTTCAGCAAAAGGTCGAGGCTTATCTCGCCGCCATCGGCATGGCCGAGGCCAAGGAGGACAGCATTCGCCTTCAAGGCGTGCAGCTCATCGACACCGTGAGGAGGTCGTTGCAACTGTGAGTCCTTTTCGATATCTTCTTTTATGGTTATTCTAACTACGTTAGACCTGTTCGGACATTCAATACTGCATGTGTTTACTACCACAAATTCCGCCTCATCCATTCAGACAATGAGTACAATCTTGTCGTAAGTATACGCTCCATTCCACCCCTCCACCTGGACTTAATCTTAATACACTCGCAGGAAGCAGCATTGGCGGCTCTGTTTACAGCCTGCAAGATCGAAGACACGCTCAAAAAGTCCAGAGAAATCATCTGCGCATCCTTCAACCTCAAGCTTCCCCCGGCGGACCAGCTCTCTCCCGATGACTCGGTAAGTTAACCTCCTCCAAAATCCATCAATGCTGAGCCCACCTTGCTCACACAAAGCGCGCCCATCAGCAACTCGAGCAGCCCTCCAAAGTCATCATCGGCCTAGAGCGCCTGATGCTCGAAGGCGCCGGCTTCGACTTCCGCAACCGGCAGCCGCAAAAGCTCGTGATCAAGCTCTCCAAGCGCAGCGGCTTCGCTAAAGACCGCGTAGGCAAGACAGCCTACAGCATGTCACTCGACCTGTATCGCACCTTCGCGCCGCTGAAGCAGACGACCGCCGCGATGGCGATCGCCTGCGTCGAGCTGACCGCGCGCCTCTGCGACGCCAACATGGAGCGTGTCGACCACCGCTCGCGCAGCGGGATCGACTACTCACGGTGGAAGGTGACGCGCGCAGAAGTCATGGGTGCGCAGCCATCCCGCCCCCTCCATCCCGCCGAGACAAAAGGCAGCGCGCTGACACCAAGCCAGAAACGATGCTCGACCTCCTCGACCTCTACACGCACCACCGCGCCTCCAGCCTCATCGGCCCCAACTACCCCCTCGACACCTACATCAACGTGCGCATCGCCCTGAACCAGGAATCCAAAGACGCCGCTCTGCCCCGCTACACGCAATCCGCCCCACCACCGCCGCCTCCCGCGCCTGTCGCTCCCCAGCCCCCCAAGGGCCCCGCCAACGGCCTTCCTCCCAAACCCGGCACGACGGCGACGACGACGAACGGTACGGCAGCGGCGGCGGCGCAGCAGCAACAACAAAAACAACCGCCGCCCATTGCGCTACCCATATCGGCGGTCGGAACGCGCGGACTGGGCGGCACCGTGCGGTTCATGCTGGACGCGGCGAGGGCGCGGGATGAGAAGAAGACGGTGGCGACATACTTTGACGACGAGGAGGAGGAGTACGAGGTCGAAGTCGAGGTGCCGGTCGACAGCGGCGGCAACGAGCGGGGGCCGCCGAGGCGGGGGAGGTGAAAAGAATTAAAAAAAAAGTTTGGAGGAAAAAAAAAGATGGAAGTTCGGATCGTCTGGATGAGTGGTGGACATATACCCCCCGGGCTCTGGTTTGGTACAAGGGAAGAAATGGCGCGGGCTGGGCGCTTGCATACGGCGCAGTATGCATTCGTCACGACCTAAAGTCGCGGCTCCAGGGACTTGGATGTGACACGGCAGATCCACGGAAGATTTACAGATCGGAGAATCCTGTTCAGCGCGCATACTGTGGTCGCAGAGCTAACGACGTCGGATTCGGAGGTTTCGTGAAAGAAAAGGGAAAGAACCATCCCAACGCGAGGATTGGGTCACCTGGAAAAGCGGAAGGAACATAGCATGAGACGGGCTCTCTGCTATGGATGTCCCGAGCTTCATAACCTGGAGGGCTAGAGGGAACAAGGAGCACTAAGCGCATACGCGTCACGCCGCGTCAAGGACTGAGGAAATGTGTGGAAAGGAGGAACCTGGTAGCCTAAGCAATCAGATAGACACTGAAAAAAGTTCCAAGACACCATTTCATCCAAAGCTGTTTTCCACCCAGAATGTATGTCAAGTCTTGGATCAGTTATCTGAGTACCTTCCCTCATCCTCTCTAAATCTATGATGCGGCGAAAAGCCCTTCCTCCCACTCTTCAGCCCCCTGTTGTACTTTGTCTGAGCTATAGATATGAGATCTTGAGGAGCCTTGGTGGGAAGACTCATCATTTGACCACGCAAAAGGTGAGAAGTACATCATCGACCTTTGATACATTCATTCCCCGTTGAACGCCTACCCGATGCAGCCGCGAATGCCATGCCATGCCTTGCCTCAGAGAAAGAATGAAAACGAACTCCACGCGTCGTACAATCAGAAGAGCCGCCGAATGTTTTATCCTGTCTTCATGCACACCTCTCCATCATGCCTTCAGATGCATAGAACTTATTTTCCATCCCCGTCATCGCCACTCATACCACCGACTAGTTCTGCCCGCGCTTCTCTCCTGATTTAGCGCATTTAAGCAGCCATCCAACGATCCTCGTCATCCGCAACGTCAAACTCCTCTGCCCCGCCAGCGGCACTAGCAGCAATACTCACATCCCCCGTCTTCCCATCTGCGCTACTGCCTTCCATCGCTACATCTTCAACGGCTGGACTACCTGGACCAGCCGAGCCCGCGGTTGACGCGGGCTTCGAATTTGCTTGGTTCTGGACAGGTGGACCCCATGAGAGCTGGACTTTGCCGATGGAAGGGATATCCTGGGATTGTGCGATGAACTGCCTAGTATTAGTGACTCGAGCAGAGAAACAAAGGTCACTTGTATAGTGCGGGGACTCACGTTCTCGGCGATGAAGCGCTCCTTGAAGGCAATAATCATTGCGTTCTTGCCCCCCTCGGAGTACGTGTCGATGGTATCGAACTCGTAGTTGTTCTAGCACGATAAGGTCAGCATGATAGCGATCTTGAATGATGAGAGGTTTAAAAGTGAAGAGACTTACGAAAAGGTGGCTGCGCAGCGCCTCGTCTCTATCTGGAGTCCATTCGTCCTCGCCATCGTTGATCTTCACGATAACCCTCTTGGGACGGAAGTCCAGACGCTTTACCGCGCCGCCTCTTGCGAACGAAGATCCGCCACGGCCGCGGTATCCGCCTCTGTATGAAGGATCGTAGCCACCGCGTCCACGAGGTGCCCAACCGCCGCGTCCGCGGAAGGCACCCCTTCCACCGCGTCCACGGTAAGTCCCTGCGTTGTAGCTGTCGTTGGGGTTGATGCCCATGCTCTCGGCCTCTGCTTCTAGCTGTGCGAGTTTCAACTTCAACGCTTCCGTCTGCGCACTCTTCTTGTCGTGGGTGCCGTTCGATTCTTCGGTCTTTCCCTCTCCATCGGCACCCTTGATCGTTGGCGAAAGCGGCGATGATGTCTTCTTAGCTGTCTTCTCCGCAAGCTTCTCCAGAAGCTTCTTCCGCTCTTCGGCTTGCGCCTTGACCTTCGCATCCAACTCTGCTTTCTGCGCCTCGGCCTCCTGCAGCTTCTTTTGCTTCTCCTCGTGTGCCTTTTGTGCTTCTTCCTGCCTTCGCTTGATTTCTTCCATGTCAACCATTTCCTCGTCATCCTTCTTTGCTCCTTCGCTGCCCCGCCTTCCATTTGCGCCATTCGCATCAGAATGCTGATCCGGCTTATACCAGTATACCTTCACAAACCGATTGTCGAAAATTACCTTCGGGCTGTCGTACGCCTTGCGCGCCGAAAAGTAATCGTCGTACTTCACCATAGCAAGGCGCTTATAAGTATGCAGGGTGACCTCCTTAATGTTTCCAAATTCAGAGAAGAACTCGCGGACGGCATCTTCGGAAAATTTCTCTTCGGGGATGTTCTCGACGACGATGGTCGTGATGGAACGATCGTGGTTCGGGCCGGCTTGGGAGAAATGGGCGCGTCCCCGACGGCCGCCCTCTCCACGGCCACGGCCTCTCCCGCCACGACCCCTTTCGTGGTGGTGACGGCGCTCACCATGGCCATTTGTGTGGCGGTTGGTATCAATAGCGGCGTTCTTCGGGTCATACTCTGGGACGCATGGGTTAGCGACTGGGATCCTGTTTGGATTTGCCGCGTCCATCAATTGCCGAAAGCCGGCAATTGTTGAACGAGGCGAATAAGGTGAATGAAAATTGCTCCCACCATCTGTGGGCACAACAATTGGATCTGTGCCGTGCTCATAAGGGCAGACGCTGCCAAGAGCGCAGAAGCCCTTCGTGTCATAATCGCGACACCTCTCTCCAATCCTCCGCGGCGGAGGCGATCCAGCATGAGGAAAGCCAGATGATGACCCGTTCTGTCCGAAGTTGGTGGGCGCACCCATGGAAATCTGGGGCATGCCGGGCAATGGTGGAAAACCTAACGCCTGCATCGCCATGATCGCGCTCATCAGATTGTTCGGGTCGACCTGGGGGAAGCCTTGCGGAAGATTTGGCAGCTGAGGCATGTTCTGCATGGGTGACATTGACGCCTGTCCAAGGCCCGGCAGACCAGCAATGCTCATGTCTCCGTGGCGACCTCCCCGGCCACCCCCACCCTGGTGGCCTCCTCTGCGCATCTGCTTGATGGCTCTTTCCCCGCCAGCACCGCGGGTATAGTGAGAGTCTTGACCATCCCGCTGTTCGCTTCCTGCGCGATCCCCCCATGTGCGCTTGCGCGACTGATCTACACTACCGTTATGAATGCCGTTCTGAAACTGGGCGCTCGGGCGTCGATTACCATTGGCCGGTCCGCTGGGTGGATTGAATTGTTGTGATTCAGGCTGAGATTGTGAGGGCGCTGAGGCTGCGTCGTGGGGAAGGTATGACTTCGTGCGGATAGTGGTGAAGACATCGTCGACAAATGAAGCCGTGTCTATATCAAGAGCGTCAGTGCTGCGCATTTGAAAGGACTTGAAGCAACATTACGGTCGCGCAGGAAATCCTCGAGATTCTCCAAGCAATTGGACTTCACTTGCTCATCCGGGTCCTCAGACCTGACCAGAGCTAGTACGTAGTCCGCAAGGACATCGGAGTCTGCGTCGGAGCTGTAGAGCGCGTCAGGAACCAGTCTTTGTCTTCCCGAAACACAGTTGGAGCGCGCCACATACATATCCTCTAGCCGCTTCACGACCCACTTCTTGAGTAGTACGGCGTCGGCGTCGTCGACGAGCATCTTGGCGACCGGCGATAGCGGTGGTTGAGTGATGGCGACGCGACGCGACGCCAGAAATGCGAGAAAGCGTGCGCGTGGATCTGTGGCGATGCTAGTAGAAGGGTCGCATGGGGCCGCAGCGCGGTAATGTCGAATAGGTGAGGTCGCAGAGTGCGGCGAGCGTGAGGATGGTCTCCAAAATCATTGCCCAGAAACACGCTATGACGAAGAGCACAAGAACGCGCCCGGAGCCACAGAAATTCCGCGCCAGTCACGTGTCATTGCTCCACCGAAACAAGGCGGCCACCCCGCCTCTGCGCGTCGCGACATTATCACCCTTCACATTTTCGCTTTGCAGCGGCCCAAGCATATTTGTGTTCATATCGTGTGGATTTCTAGCGCCCGGGTTACACAAAAAAGGAACCATGCTAAGGAAAAGGACATCAAGTGCATCATCAAAGTCGGCCTTCTACCGATGGATATCCCCATGCCAATCATCCGTCATATCTCTGAATTGAGCCCGTTGAGATATCGATACCCTCGCCGTTTGTTACACGAGAACAAAGATGATGAGCATTTCCGATGATGCCCCGAAGGCCGCATATTTTTGCGAAAAGGTTTTCTATCTTTTGTCGACAGAAACCTTTTACAACTTGTCGTAGTACTGCAGAAATTGTTAGCAGTGATCACGAATGAAAAGACGAGGCAGTCAAAACTTACGTTCTCGTAACCGGGAACCTCGGGCTTGAGACCCTTCCTCTTGCGCATCTCCTCGACAACCTGGCCGGGCAGGGAGGTCTTGTCGACGGGAGAGCCACCGGGCAGGATCTGCCAGTGGTCGAAGACAGACTGAGGGAAGGCCTGGCCAGAGGTGTTGGAGCGCAGGTCGGCGTTGAAACCAAAAGACTCCTTGACGGGCAGGTAAGCCTTGACGTTGAACAGAGGAGTACCAGGACGCTGGGCCTCCTCGAAGACGTGACCTCTCCTGCGGGTAAGGACACCGTAGATACCACCCATGGCTTGCTCGGGAACCTGGATCTCGACCAAGAAGACGGGCTCGAGAAGGCTGGGCTCGGCGAGCAGGGTAGCGGCGTACAGGACACGACGAGTAGTGGGGATGATCTGACCACCACCACGGTGAATGGCATCGGCGTGGAGGGTAACATCCATGATGTTGAAGCGGACCGAGCGCATGGGCTCCTCGGCAATGGGACCCTCCTTGGTGGCCCACTGGAAACCAGAGACGACGGAGTCCTTGATTTCGTTGAGGTACTGGACGGCCTTGGTCTGATCGACCAGAAGGTTGGCGCCGTTGGTGTCGGGACCGAAGCACCAAATCTTACGGGCATCGGTGACATCCCAGCCGTGATCATCAGCAAGGATACGGGCGCGAGCCTTGAAATCGTCACGCGGGCCGATCTTGCCAGCCTCAATCTCCTTGGAAACCTCCTCGCTGAGAGGGGTAGCAATGACGTAGATACGGTTGTGCTTGTTGGGCGACTTGGACAGAGCGGTGATACGGGAGTCACCACCGACGGTCTCACGGTACTGAACGACAGGGTCGGAGATACGGAGAGGGACACCGGCGTGGTCCTCCTCGAGATCCTTCAAGCAAATCTCGAGGTGGAGCTCACCAGCACCAGCAACGATGTGCTCACCAGACTCGTTGATCATGGTCAGAACGCAAGGGTCGGACTTGGACAGACGCTTGAGACCTTCGACGAGCTTGGGCAGATCGTTGGCGTTCTTGACCTCGACGGAGCGCTGGACGACGGGCGAGACGGAGAACTTCATGACCTTCATGTTGTGGGCAGTCTCGCTGGTGGTAAGGGTACCAGACTTGAGCAGGAACTGATCAATACCGACCAGACCCAGGATGTTACCGGCGGGGACATCCTCGATGGGCTCGGTGAAACGACCCATCATGAGAATGGTACGCTGGATGGACTTGACGAAAAGGTCCTCCTTGCGGCCGGGGGTGTAGTTGGGGCCCTGGATGCGGACCTTCAGACCAGAGCGGACGGTACCGGAGAAGACACGACCGAAAGCGTAGAAACGGCCCTTGTCAGAGGTCGGAACCATCTTGGAGACGTAGAGCATGAGAGGACCCTTGGGGTCGCAGTCACGGATACCAATGGCGCTCTCGTCGTCGTGGGGACCCTCGTACAGAGTCTCCATACGGTACTTCTGAGCAGTAGCGGGAGAAGGAAGGTGGAGAATCATCATCTCCAGAAGCGCGTCAGCGGCGGGAAGGAACTTCCTCATGACGACCTTGAGGAGCTGCTTGCCCTCAAGATCCTTCTCGTCGCTGGTGAGCTTGATCTCGAGCTTCTCGAGAAGCTTGGGGATCTCATCCTTCTTGAAGTTCATGACAGCACCGAAGATGCGGAAGATGGGGTCCAGGATGAACTGGTTGAAGGCACGCTCGCCGGTCTCGGGAGCGGTCTTGGTCCACTTCTTGGTCTTAGGGTTGAAGTAGTTTTCGCCCTAAAATTAAATTAGAAATTGGCGTTTTTCGACCCTCACAAGCTCGACTTACCCAGAGACGCTCCATCATCTTGTTCTTGTCAACACCGAACTTCTTGGCGTACCTAGAAGCGAACTGGCGGACAGTGAAGGCCCAGCCGTGAAGACCGGAACCGAAGGCAATGGTACCCTTGTCGGGGTAGACCTGGACATCACCGAGGACCTTGTCGTAGTAGGTGGCAATGACGACGTTGACGGACTCGATGACACGAGAGAAGTTCTGGTACAGGTCCTCCTTGGAGACCTGGAGCTCGAGGAGAGCGCGGTCGACCTTGTTGATGATGACAACAGGCTTGATACGCTCACCAAGAGCCTGGCGCAGGACAGTCTCGGTCTGGACGCAAACACCCTCAACGGTGTCGACGACGACGAGAGCACCGTCAGTGACACGGAGGGCAGCAGTGACCTCAGAAGAGAAATCAACGTGACCGGGCGAGTCAATCAGGTTGATCAAGAAGTCGTTCTTCTCAGTCTTGACGGGAATGTCCTTCATGTCGTCCGGGTCGATGAGCTGGGCGTACAGGGAGATGGCGGTCGACTTGATCGTGACACCACGCTCCTGCTCGTCGGCACGAGTGTCGGTGAAACGAGCCTCACCAGCCTTGGCAGCGGAAATGATACCAGCGCGCTGGACAAGGGAGTCGGTCAGGGTAGACTTGCCGTGGTCGACTGCGACAATGGTTAGCGCCCGGTCGCATCGCTCGGCGGCTGGGCTACTTACCGTGGGCAATCACGGACATGTTCCGAATGTTAATCGGACTGTCCATGAGCTCACGGATCTTCAATCATGTCAGTGTTCTGTTCCTTCGCGCACGCGTTGATCGTCGGCATTGCGAACGTACCTCCTCGACGGTGAAGCTGTAGGCGAATTGTCAGCATGGGTATCGCAGAGGCGGAGCGCGCCTCCGCAGCTCGACAGCCGCCCGGAGGGAAGCAGGAGCTGGGCGGAAGGCGCTGGAGGCGAGGAGCGAGGCTGGAAGCGACTTACTTGACCATCTTGGCGGTGTTGCGCGGATGTGTCTACTTGAAAAGTCTTTTCTTCGAGGAATCGAATACCCCGCTTTTGGAGGGGAGGGCGGCGCTCAGCGAACGCGGTGTGTGGAGGCGCTGCCTTTGGAGTGGCAGACTACGATCGAGCAACGAGTTTTTCAAGGCCCGACGTGCCTTTTAAAGCTCGAGGTGATCGAGGGCGGGTGGGGAGGGAGAAAGGAAAGGTCGGACAGCAGGTGGGATGATGGAGGCACAGGTTTTGCGCTGGCTGGGCGGCGGTGGGGCTCGCTTAATGCCCACGATGCCCAATGGAAACGCAAGCCGCACGGCAATCCACACAGCCCTCCTCTGCCCGCCACTCTCGCGCCCACGCCCTCTGTGACGCACCTGAAAGCCCACTCACATCGCTGGTCAACCCGCCGCTGCTCATCTCATCGCCGACTCATCATCGCATTCCATCGCTGCGAACTGCCTCGCGCGTCGACTCACCGTGGGCGATGGAGGGCTTGGCGGGGCGTTCCACGGCGTTTCGCCGTTAACTCCGGACACGGTAAGCTACAGAGGGTTACCGGGAGAATGTGAATCGTGGTCGAGCGAATCGCCTGCAGCTGCGCATTTTAAAGTAATCACTGTTGCTGTTGACTCACTCCTCAGCCTCTCAGAGTCATACCGCCTCCGTGTTTGCCAGTCACCAAACACGTCTCACTTGAAAGAGCTGGGGCGAATTGCCGAGGCCAATCGGAGCGCGTACATACAGCTCCAGCTCTCCATTGACTTGGTCTCTGAGCTCTTCCCCCAGGCACTCCTCACGTGGCTAGGAAAACCCACTCCCAAGTACCTTGTCTAAATTTTCCATCTGGCGTACTCAGCCCGAAACGTTCGCGGTCGCGCATCTCCACCACGGCCAAACTCGGGCAATTTTCCCTGCGAGCAGTCTCCGAACGTTGCTGCAGAAAGTATCAGCTTTCTTATCAGCGGACACAAAATCAGTGGCAAAGATGATCTCAATCGGCCCGTTGTATGCATCACGTGTGTACGGATGATCCAGAGGGTGAACTTCATCAGTACCAGTACTGCGATCCGAGAGCCTCAACCCCAGACGAGATTCAATATTTCAAAGAGGAGCTGGTCTGCCGATCGCTGGCAATGCGGAATTTTACCACCTGAGCGTGAACGTTAGCCCTGTGCTGTCCCACTTTAACTTGCTATCCCATCAGATGATGCTGGGCTCCGCGGCCAAGCTGCACATCTAATATATTTTGGTCAAGTTGTGGATAGTCTGTGTGAAGGTGCGATTCATGACTGCCCTGGCAGTCTCTAAATACACCTGCCAATTCCACCGACAATGAGAATGATTATATTGAGAAGTCTTCCGTGCAGCCAGAATCTCATACCATCTAGCACCCAGAACAACAGAAGCACAAAGCGCAGTACTCGGCGGATATGCCACTGGGCTTATACATTACAACTTTGACTCTCTTCCCATCTCCGCCTTCGCCATGTCCCTCAACACTCTCTTCAAAATCTTCCCGCTCGCGGTCTTGGGGATTGCTTCCATGAACACTACCCCGCCTTCCAAGCACTTGTACTTGGCCAAACGCTGGCTGACCCAATCCTTGGCACTCTCCCGCGTTTGCTGCTCCGAGCTCGTTTCTCTCTTAACGATGTACGCACGCGGCAGCTCTGACTGCGTCGTGCTGTCAAAGACGCCAATGACTGCAGCGTCAAGCACGTCCGGGTGAGCTAGCAACACGGCCTCGATCTCCGGGGGCGCGACTTGGAAGCCGCGGACCTTGATGAGCTCCTACTCCCCATTAGCACCAGAAAAGGACAGCGTGCAGACCGACGACTCACCTTCTTCCGGTCAACGATAAACCATAGTCCCGTCCTCACATCCCTCTCGACCACATCCCCCGTGTGGAAGAACCCCTCCTCATCCCACTCTTTCCTCACCATCTCCCCCGAACTTACATCCACATACCCCGGCACGACCGTCGGACCCCTCACGCACAGCTCTCCCCTGATCACCGTCCTGCCTTCCACGCCCACAACCTCCTCCACCACCTCCTTCCCCTCATCATCCACCACCTTCACGTCCAGCCCCGCAATCGGCCTCCCCACGCTCCCCGACGCATCGCCCTCCCCCGGCGCGAACTGCAGCGCCAAGCAGCTCGTCTCGGTCATCCCCCAGATCTGCGTCAGCCATCCCGTCCCGCCGGTGCCGCCGTCCTCGACGCTCCGATCCAGCAGCGCCTGGAACCTCGCCTGCACGTCCTTGCCCAGCGGGGCGGCGCCGACGCGGGCCCAGCGGAGCGAGCTCAGGCTGCAGGCCGGGTCGGCCAGCAGGGCGGGCGGGGCGTTGACGACGGCCAGCACGCACGGCGGCACGATGACCGTATCGGTGATCTGGAACCGCGCGATGCTGCGCAGCACCGGCTCGACCGCGAAGCGCGGCAGCACGTACGTCACCTCGCCGCTGCGGATCGGGCTGACGTGCACGTTGGGCACGGTCGCGGCGTGGAAGGCCGGCAGGAACGACAGCCGGCGGATGGGGCGCCACGGCGGCTGCGAGGTCGTGTGCGGGTCGCCGGCGGGCGAGGTGTAGGCGATGGCGAGGTCGTGCTGGGCGATGAGGTTGGTGTGGGTGAGGGAGACCGGCTTGGGGAGGCCGGACGTGCCGCTGGAGAAGAGGAGCATGGCGGTGGTCGTGCTGGCCACGGCGAGGGAGTCGATACGCTGCCAGGGGCGCGAGACACCCGGGCGGAGGAGGGTACGCCAGGAGGCGTAGCCGGATTGGTGGGGGGAGTGGTTCGGGGTGGAGGGATGGATGTGGTGGTCGAAGATCAGGATGCGGGGGGTGCCGGCGGCCTGGTGCTCGGCAAGGAGGTCTGTCCCAACTGAGGTGGCGAGGATGGGGGAGAGGAGCTCAGGCTCGCAGATGATCATCTGTGCGCGGGAGGCACGCAGGTGGTGCTCGAGCTCTAGGGGCGTGTAGCCGGGGTTGGTGCCTGTAAAAACGCAGCCGGCGGCGATGATGCCGAGGACGAGGATCGGGTAGTATATCTGATTGGCCAACGGTCAGGAGCAGGACACCCGGATTAGAGAATTTAAATTCTCAGGTCATCCTTATTGAGACGTACGGAACCGAAGGCGGAAATGCAAACAGTGTCTCCTGGCTTGAGACCTGCTTCGTGAAAGCCAGCAACGAGTTGTTCGATGAGAGCACGAGCTTCATTGTGTGAGACAGAACGCGAAGGGTCAGACGCGTCAACCCAGAGCTGTGGTGTTTGTTAGCTGCTGATAGTAGATGAGATAAGAGCAGCTTGCCGGTTTGCTTAGATCAAATTGCGGATCATCGAAACCCCAGGAGAGGATGTCCTTGGGGCTGATCTTTGGCTGTTCTTTGGCGAGGAACGGCATGTTTAGAGATGAGAGCAAGAAGGAGAGAAACACCCGACAGTAGGCCTGTTATCTCTTGCTTACTCCTGCGACGTCGCGTTCATATATTCGTGTCTCCCGGGGCAGGTTGTAGATCTGGGTGGGGGCCACTGAACAATCGATTCTTGCGGGGGTTTATCCTGGTCGGAGGGTAAGCACTAGGCAGCTTTGCTAAGCTTCAACCGCGCACCACAGGAGCTTGGATCAAGCACTGCTAAGCTTATCCTGCATGTTCCCCGGGATTGAGCAGAGCCATTGGATCGGGTGAAAGAATTGAGGTTGCTAAAATATGATGTCCGCACACACAAACGGTGAGGCGGTTTCACAGTCCTGCCAGAATCCAGGGCACATCACGTAGTACCTAGCATGTCAGCATGTCAATTTTGCCCTAATCTGGCACTTTGAGGCGACATCACTAATCTCGCAAAACTGATCAAGTCTCGCATGGTAACTTCTTTAGGAAATGGAAAGACTAGTCCGTGTGCCAACTCATTAAATAGGAATTTGCTTGCTAGCTGCAGCTTTGGATATCAAATTTCTCGCGGGGAATGCCGTATAACCACATTGCAGTCTATGCATGCAATAGTATCCCTTGTTTTCCCCAGCACCAACCCCCCTTCGCAGACCAGTATGTTGGTGTGTCAGACGCAGACGACCCGTGTTTACTCCTCCTTGGAGTCTTCGACGGTCGCAGGCTGGGCTTCCTTGACCTTCGGGCTGGTTTGCTCAGTCTTCTGTCGCTTGTTATCAGGCTCGCCTTCTTCCTTCGGATCAGCAGTGGGAGGGTCAGGCAGACGTTTTGCCAGGTTCTCCACCTCCGTCTCAGTCTCCTTGCCCTGCTCCGACTCGTCGGCGGGAGGGAAGTACTCCCTGTGATGCGCAAACGTAACGTCAGTGTCAACTCCCCCCAGATCATAGAGCCAAACAGGTGTGAAATATACTTACGGCAGCGCATCCAAGTAAGCATCCTCATCCTTCTGCAGGAAGTTGCAGAACACCACCTTCTCCAAGCTCTCTTCCTTCATCTTCTCCCGCTCGTCCAGCCAGTCACGCACTTCACTCACAGCCGCATCCGCCGCCTCATCACTCGGATATCCATACATGCCAGTGCTCAGCGCACTAAACGCAATGCTCTTGCACTCATTCGCCTTCGCCAGGTCCAGACTCTTCCTATAGCAGCCACGTAGCAACTTCTCATGCATGCCCCTCCTCTTCGCGGCAGCGTATACGGGACCGACGGCGTGAATGACGTGCTTAGCGGGCAGCTCGTAACCCTTTGTGATCTTAGCGCTCCCGGTGCTGCAGCCGTTGAGCGTCTCGCATTCCTCGACGAGCTCGGGGCCGGCGGCGCGGTGGATGGCACCGTCGACTCCGCCGCCACCCAGCAGCGACTCGTTGGCGGCGTTGACGATGGCGTCCACGCCCAGCGTTGTGATGTCGGTGCGGATGAGCGCGATGCGGTCGAGGTGGGCAGCGTTGTGCGGCGCGGCGGGCTTGGTCGAGGGCGCGTTGAGCTTCTTCTGCTGGTACAGCGTGGCGAGCGTGGGGATATCGGAGAGCGGGACGACTGGGAACTCCATCTTGGAGATGAGTGGCATGAGCCGGTGTCGATTGTCAGGGTGAGGGTGGGAGTGCAGTCTTATAGGCAGAAGAAATGGGCGGGAAAGCGCGGTAGTAGCCAGCAGGCAGAAGCAAGCTGTGGAGCTTGGGCCACCGGTGATGCAACCGAAGGCGCGCGCCCCACCAAGTACCGGTGGTGAGAAACGGTTGAAGCACGACACAATGGTTCTAATTTAGCCCTGCTGCCCTAGCGGGTTTCTATATTCTACTTCCTTCGCACAAACACGAACAATGCCTCGTCCTTGCCCGCAAAACTAGGCAGCGGCACTTGCGCCACGCGCTCAAACTCCTTCCTCTCTCGCGCCATCCAATCTGCAATTGTCTCGTCTTTGAAGCCGGTAAAGCCGTTATGGTTCTGGGTCCCGGCAACGACCACATAGTCGCCCTGGTATGCCCTCAGAACCTTACCCGTGAAATCCGCGCCTACCTGCGGATACACCAGCAGCAAGATAGCTTCCTTCGCGCCGTCCTGCTGCTGCAGGTACTTTACGCCATCCGTCCAGAGTGTATCTCCAATCCACATTGTTCGCCACTCGCTGTGCGCGTTATCCACCGCCGTCACCTTACATCCCGCCCTCCGCAGCTGTAGTGCCCAGTATCCATTCCCCGACCCGATCTCAATGACCTCGCGCCCCGGCCAGCCCTTCGGCTTCGGCTGCGGCGGCGCATGCTGTGTGAGTTGCGAGATGACCGACAGCGCATCCCACGTTGGCACGATACACCCAAAGTGATGGTAAAAGACGGGCAGGATGTGGTGCGATATCCGTGTCTTCGCTGTGTTCGGCACCGGCCCAGCCCACTCGAGGTTCTGACATGACCACGCCCAGAAGTCATAATATGGGTTGACAAGGGGTTGCTTGCGCTTGTTCGGGAGGTTGAGCGGTGCAAGCGAGGAGTCAGCGGGCGCGAGGAAGAATTGCGATTGCAGGTGGGCGGCGACGGCGGCGCGGAGCGAGTCTTTCTTCGCGTTTGAGGCGAGGCCGCGCAGGGCGGAGGCGGTGGAGGTGTTGGGCGAGAAGACGTTTGTATATGCGGCTATGTCGGCGCTGGGAGGAGGGGGGGTCTGGTAGCAGGTAGCTTAGGATGGGCGCTCATCTCCCGTTCTACAAGCCAGGTTTCTTAGGGTGTTGGTCGCCGAGGCGGATGCTGAAGGGACTCGGGCTTACTGGCTTGTCTTCGTCGTCGACATACCAGCCATGCAGACCATGCTGGCCCCCAAAACCAATGGCATGCTGCACCTGGTCTAGGGTGACTTCTGCAATGGCACGGTAGACGTAGCTGTCTTTCGGCGGGAGGTTGAACGTCCTGACGATGGCATCGCGGAGATCATCTTTCTGGGGTAGTAGATCGGAGCTCCCGCTTTGCCATGATGTAAGGAATTCTTCAGGGTCGAATTGCGAGCGGGACCCGACCGTATGCGGCTTCGTCGGTGGCGGCGGCATTGTTTGGTGTTGAGGAGATCGTCGCGCGGGGCACACGGGACCGATGACGTCCACGAGCGGTACGAGCCCGGTCGAACCAAACTCACCGTACGCCAACAACTACTTGGCACAGCCCACTTTCTCCGTGAAAAGGATTTATATGAGGAGAACCATGATACTTTCATTTCATCTCCCACGTGAAGAAATGCATCGCGCTTTGCAAACCAAAGAAGCATTAGAACCGAGAAGATTATTTGTGGCCCAGGCGGCTTCGTATTTATCCTTGCGCCTCAGCAGCCAGCGCTCCTGTAGGAGTATGTGGCTTCACTCCTCCAACTCTCCCTTGTATTCAAGTACGGTCAGACCTTCGGCTAAAGAAAGTGAGCCTTCACATTTCCTCCGTCGCATTTTCACTTGCAAAACGCCGTAGGAAATGTGAGAAGCCACGAGCAAAGATTGGTCCTTCTCAATTCTGAAATGATAGGCAGGCAAGAAGGAGAAGTAGCTGTCTCCCAATCTGTGCTGCTCCATCATCCACCAGACTTCGTGGCCGAGTACCCACACGAAAAAAAAAAGAGCTCCATATTTCTTTCCGGCATCACCTAGGATGGAAGCAAATCAAAACCGGGAGATTATCTATTCCATCCGGCCTTACAAGGTGAAACCCAAACGCCTTTCTGCCGGCCGCCCACTCTTGATCCCAAACGACGACTGGATTTTATCTCAACTCGTAAACCTCTACCTCGCCCAAGACAAGCTTATCGACATAACCCCTCCAGTCGCCGCGCTGGATCGTCAACGCCTGAAAGAGTCACCAAACGCCTTTACCCCCATCCTCGACAATGACCTCTTTCCACGCACCAACCAGTTCATTTCCGACGTTAATCGCATGGGCTTGCTACGCAGCATCACGTGTAAAGCACTCATGCCTTCACGCGCCCCATCTCTCCCCCTCGAGCTCGTACATCGCGTTGTCGATATCCTCAGAGGCGAGTGGCTAGCCATACCGTACCCCTTCACTGCACCCTCGCTCAAGCTGGTGTGGGATCAGACGGTTGGCCAGGTGCAGTGGACGGGGGGTTTCGATGGATTTACTGAAGTCAGGCTTGGGGTTTTCTCGAAGGCGGTTGTTTTTCCAGTGGAATCCTCGCAGCAGAAGTACTGGAACAAGCAGGTACATCGATGGTGCTGTTCCTGCTCGCAGGGAGTTTCCGGGACGTTGCTGTGGGATCAGGGTAAGAGGCGGTGGAGGTGTGGTGAGGACCACACGCGGGACATGTCAGCAATGGCCCATAAACTGGGCTTGAGAGGCGAAGAGCTTCCAGGACTGTAGAGCTCCTTCGGCTGTGTGCCTTGCTCACGTATACAAGACGGCCATCATACATCTCTCCGCCAATCCATCCTTTCACAAATTCGGCGTTTCAGCAGTTAGTAGTAAGCCAGCATCTATTGTTTATGTTCAATTCTTCTTTATTGTCCCCAGTCAAAGACTTGTCTTTAGAAATCCTCAATAGTTTGTTCACTCGCGAAGAATGAGTTTCGGAAATTTTGCGGATGGCCTTCGGAGGTAAACTCCCGCGCATCAACTACCCGGACATATCTACCCGAGATGCGCGGTCTCTGGGGGCCAAATGCTGATCACTTCCCCGCCCCCGCATTGTAGCGATCGTACTTATTACTGACTGCGACTACCCCACCTACGCCATCTCACCGACTCTTGACTTCGAATTGGCTTTGTTCTCAGCACAAGTACACAGAGACGCAACAAGCGGTTACCATATTTCCTTGGAATCATCGAATACCTCCAACGAAAATGACCAGTTGCATCCCCCCTTCAGAATGTCCAAAAGATCATCGACCCGAGGCCATAACCACTTTGACTTCTGCCGACGACGACACCCTCGTTGCGCGTATGGTCGAAGCCTACGTCTCTCACAACAGCGCTATCGATATTTTCAAGTACTCGGAGGAATTGAAACGCGCCAGATCCAAGGGCAGAGAGCTCTCGCGCAGCTACAACGAAACATCACGGGCGGAAAACTTCCTAGAAGACTGCAGGCGGATGGAACTATTCCGGAACATCGTGGAGAAGGCCCTTGCACCAAAAGAGCACCAGGAACGTGGTCTACCGCCCGAGATCATGCATTGCATCCTCGAGAATCTCAGGCGAGACATGCTACGCATTCCGTACAGTTTTTCGACTACCTCTTTGCGGCGCGTGTGGGCTCGCCTTGAGGAAGTGCGGAAGAGCGGGGATTTTGACATCTGCTTGGGGGCGAGGAGGCATATCCCCCGGGCTAAGCTAGAGTTGGATGCAACAGGAGAGCAGTGGATGTGTCCTTGTGAGGCAGGAGCCTTTACTTGGGATCAAGAGAAAAGAAGGTGGGCATGCAGAGGAGGTGATGTTGTGTGCCATTGTGGTCTTTGCGGGGAGGAGAACTTGTGGGTCACCGCGACGCCACGACTTCGAGAGCGCATAATGAGCCATTATGTGCTATGAAGATTTATCACGATTGCATTTATGCATTTGAAGAGGCGAGAAAATTTCTTGGAGATCACATTTCTGTGCATTAAATCAGGTCTTCACGGAACTATAAGCAAACTCTTTACGGCTCAAACGAGAAAAACTTCATCAGAACCGCTGCGCGGGTTGAAAAGGGTCCACAAAAGAAGCGGATGCTGCTAGTTCTCACTCAATCGGAGAATAGAGGATAGAAGTAGATTAAATATTGTTAGTTGGTGTGGAAACTGCGCTTGTTCTGTAACATGAATTTGTGTGAATCTCAATAGTAAATATGGCAAGCCTACCCATTTGTCGATACTGTTCAACTTGAACTATTGTATATACTATGATCGTTTCAAAAGTGTTGGTTCTAAAAGAGCGTTGTTCAATTTGTTGAAGTTTGTTCAAGAGATAACACATTCGTTACATGGTTGCTCCCGCCGCATTCCCGTCAATAGCCAGTGCTGAGCCTTCCTCGGCGCAGGCGGGTTCCTCCAGCTTGATTGAGATTTCGTGATCTTTAGAATATACACGCAACCCAATTGTGCAGACCGCATTCCAGGGACTACTCACTGGATCGTCATCGTCCTTCTCTTCCGGTTCGTCGACAATCTGGACCTCGACTCTTGCTTTAGCAGGACCAGCCACATCTTTGGTCTCAGATGGCCCTGTTGGTTGTTCTGGCTTTTCTATCGACGAATTTTTTGTATCAGAGTGTGTTTCCGCGGCCCGCTCACCCTTGGCTGTCTCATCATCCTTCGGCGTCTCCTCCTTCTCCTTGGGTTTCTCCTCCTCCTCGGGCTTCACCTCTTCCTTGGTCTCCTCTTCTGGAGGTCCTGGGTCACCCAAAGTCTCTTCTTTCTTGTCAATTTTCTGATCTGGCTCCGTCTTTACATCGCCCGCTTTCTTCATCCGCGGAACGGCCTTCGAATGGGCGAAGTCATAGTTCAGACCGATTTGCCTAAGCTTCTGCGGTTTCTTTCCCGCCCACTCTTTCACCACATCCTGGACAGGGGCCTTGTCCTCATCCCTTGTTGCAACAATCTTGGGGATCACCTCGTACGTTCCCGGCTCAAGATCAATTTCGGCGCTGACAGACCGCTGTGTACTACCCATGCTGGGACATGCCCGTGCGAGATGGTCTCCAACGTCTGAGCCTTCCTTTTTAAGAAGGAAGTGCAATTCGAAGTAGTATTGGCCTTCGAGCCCCTGGAAGTAGCGCTCATCGAGCTTTTCACTCTGTCAAAAGACACGTTTACAGTATAAATCGAAATTCCTAGACTTACCTTGGAGAGAACAAAGACGTAGAGGCCAGATTTCTTGACTCCAATCACAAATTTGGTGTTGATGTAGCCGGTGAGCCATGAGACGTTGATATTTGTCCACTTCTGCACGACTTTCCAGTCTTCTCTAAAGAGACGCGTGCGATCAAGCCGAATGAAGCGGCTGAGCATGTCTTCATAAGACATCCAGAACATACCGTCGTCGTCGAATTTGTAGTCGAGCTTGCTCAGCCAGTACGGTGTCCATTCTTTGGATCCATCGCTCCAAGGACCGTTCCACTCACCTTCACCAGTGGAGTTTTTATGACCCCAGGGATTCCTGACCTACGTTTAGTAATAGTTAAAAGAGGGTGGTGCGTGCAGGGCTGTACCTGATGCGGACGAGTTTGACTTTTCCACCACTTTCGTCCTCCACTTCGACGGCCTTGAGAACGGAGTAGGCATGTCCGTAGGCGAGTCCGATTCTTGAACCCACATCGCTGCCTGGTGGACCGGTCCAAGCGGAAAAAATGAAGTCTTTGTCAGGATTCGACAACTCGTGCCAGAGCTTCTCTTTCTCCAGAACTTTGCTGGGATCCAGGGAAGTCGTAACACCCCCAGTCATGTCTTCCAGGCCCTCGCCAGGAAACCCACCCTCAATAGCATCGTAGTCACCGTGAATCTTAGCGTAAGCCTTCTCGAGAAGGGGGAGCCAAGTCTCGTTCTGGTCCGCACATTTCGCGAACATCAGTGCTTCGGATCCAGTCTGGTGCCGCTGCTTCCACTTGCGTGCCTCAATCCCGCTCGGGTCGTACTTGTAGGCCGAAGACTTGTCGAAATCCGGCATGGAGAGGTATAGACTGTCGTCCACGACGGTGGAGAGCCATTCGCCGTCCCGGTGGAAAACAAAGCCGTATACGCCGCACTTCTCGTCTTGAGCAACGCAGACTCGTTCTACCAGGTCCGGAATGCTGCACAGGGCTGCTACGGCTGCCACCCACCAGCAGTCTCCACTTTTGCCTTGCTGTACATCGGATGTTCCGAATCCGTCGATCGTAAACTTCGGCTTGTCGTATATGAAGTCGACTGTGTGAACTGATCCCGGGGTCGGCGAGCCCCACTCAACTTTATTCTCAAGTACGTCCAGCAGTTTCTCGAGGTCAAACATCTGCAAAGAAGGCGTCGCGTTGGTGACTGCATTGAGGGTGTTGAGTGCGCTTTTCAAGTCTTCAGCATTTATGCCAAACCCGTAGTCCTCAGTATCCACAAGCCCATGCCGGCAACTGGGAGAGTCTAGGTTGAAGTCGGGATCGGACCATTTCTCGTTGGTGCGTCTGAAGTAATTGTTAGGTAACTTCCAAGTCAAGTGACATGTGTTCGCACCTGCATTCGCGCACAATACGTTCAACCTTTTGCCTGCACTCCTGAGCTGCAGCGTCGTAGCTTGCTGTCGCACTTTCATTCTGAGGCGCTTTTTCGGCAAGACCATCTGGCAGCAGGCTTGCAAAGAGACTTTGTGGGAAGATGCGGGTAACTTTCTCTGGAGTCTTGACGATGTATTTGTCCCAGAAATCACTGAGGGTCCTTTGTGGTGCAACGTCTGGCTTCTTCTTGCCGGCGGGAGCAGGGTATTCGGCTTGCGAGGCCATGGCTTGATGGGTTTGATGAACAAAGATAAAGACTACTGGAAAGTTGAATGGGTTCGACACTGCTTTATAGGCACGAGATTGTGTTCCGGAAGATGGCACCCTTTGCAGTAGCCTTCGTTGCCAGCCTTGGGGGCCAAAGGTATAATGACGTGGCCGACCCAATCAAGGTGCTGTGTCTCAACTTGGTGTGATCTTTGCCGCTCCATTAATGCGCCTCATAAATTGAAACATACGATCAGATCGCAGGCCAGACCGGTCGATCATATCTGCCTGCAAGCCTTTAAGAATTAGGTGATTTCAAACCTGGCAGGCAATCTGACTTGCATAGAAGTCGTCATCATTTACAGCCTTACAGAGGGTTGCTGCAGCCAAGTGTGAGCCCAAGGAAAGAAGAGCGTCGTTATAGGATCCATCCCCGCCAAGATGGACTGTGGAGAGCTGGAGAGTTCAGCAGCATTCTAGACATGTGCCAAAGCCACCTGGGCGGATGGTTCGGCTGGCCAGGCAGACATTCGGCTGCAGCGCTGTTGTGTAACACCGATGCCCGCTATCTCCTGTATCTCTTTCTACAGTGGAAATATCGCACTACTGCTTACAAAGAACTAAGAAAAAAAAATGGAAACGAGCAAATGATCAGCAGCAGGAGCAACGATCAACCAACGACCACGCGCCTCTTTAACCTGGGCATTCCATTTGAGCAAAAGAACAAGGCAATGGTCCTACATTGATAGAGATAGATCAATCCCACCCAGTCCTAGACAAGTAACATCCTTGTATTAACATGCAGGCTGGCCGATAAAGACGTCGGTTGGCACGAGTCACAATTGCTCATGTCAGATTGTTTTTTGAGTCGTGCCTGCGGGGAAGCCCGTACGCGGTTCCACAGTCCTTGATCGTCGCAACGCACTTACATGCATCTCTCTCTTTTCACCACCATGCAACGTCATCACGGCTCTTCAGGGTAACCACCTCGAGGGCGAAGGGTGACGCGCCAATACCCACCTGTGTTGTCTTCAGCAGGTGCCTCGGGCATCGTAGTCAGGCTCACCGTTTCGTTGGGCCGATAACCGTCATCCGTGAGTGTCAACAATTCTTCTGCTGAATCGGTCGGCCAGGTTCCATCAACGGGGAGGTCTTTTTGTGTATTTTAAAGGCTCTGGCGGTTCGGAGGCGTCGGCTGACTAACTTAAAGAAGTGGCAGGGATATAGATCCTTTCCAAAGGGGCAAAGCAAACCTTCTGGGCGCGACGACCGTGCCTTTGATCTTCCCAGTCTCAATATCGCTAATCTCTCACCACCATGGAGAACAGCACCATTGTTCTGCTGTGTGCTCTTGTATTCACTCTTGCTGTTGCGTCCGCCCATTGGAACCCCACTATCGACGCCAGAGAGCCCCCTGTGGTCCGCCCCAGCATCCCCATCATCGGCCACGCAATCGGCTTTGTTCGACATGGCCAGCCTTACTTTGTTCACTTGAGGTATGTGATAATTTAAAAGTCCGAAAACACTTCTGATAACTTGAGAACACCAGTGCCGCGCATCCGGATCTTCCCATATTCACAGTAGACTTGCTCGTGACCAAGTTCTATGTCATCAGCTCCCCAAATCTCATCAGCGCTGTTCAGCGTAACAGCCGTGCACTCTCTTTTGAGCACTTTATTAATCTCTCCGCAAATCGAGTGCTTGGGATAAAATGGCCAGGCATGAATCTCCTCCGGGAAGAGCAGAAGGGTGGCGGCGGTGTTGGAATTAAGATTACCCATGCCATGAATCCCGCCCTCCTCGGACCTGGTCTGGACCGCATGAACGAGAAGATGATTTCATTCCTAAAGACCTCGGTGGACCAGCTCAGCACCGCGCAAGACTCCGACCACGATCTCTTTTCGTGGTGCAGACACGCGATAACCGTTGCAGCAACTGACTCTGCCTACGGCAAGATGAACCCCTACAGATCGAGCGCTATCGAGGACGCCTTCTGGTTTGTCTCGCCCCATCCCGCCGGAAGCCGGACTGACACAGCAACAGGACCATGGAAACAAACCTGGACAAATTCCTGGTCAACATCGCGCCCAACATCACTGCCCGAAAAGTCTGGAACGCCCGGGAGACGCTCGTGTCCGCCTTCATCGACTACTACAACGCGTCCGGCCTCTCCGACGCCTCCGCCATGGCCAACGCGCGCTGGCGCGAGCAGCGCTCCGTCGGCGCCACGCTCGCCGACACGGCCCGGCTGGAGGCGGGCATGGCGCTGGGGCTGCTCTCGAACACGGTGCCCGCCGCCTTCTGGACGGTGTTCGAGATCTGCTCGCGGCCTCCGCTGCTGGCCGCGATCCGGGCCGAGCTGTGCGCGCGCGCGCTGCACGTCGACGCCGCCACCGGCGCGCACACGGTCGACCTGGCCGACATCAGAGACGGCTGCGAGCTGCTCGTCTCGACGTTCCAGGAGACGCTGCGCGTCCGGTCCAAGGCCATGCCCATGCGCATGGCGTACCAGGACGTGCTGCTGAACGACCGCTACCTGCTCAGGGAGGGCGGCATCGTCCAGATGCCCAGCCCTGTCTTTCACCGAAATGAGTCCATCTGGGGGGACGAGGCGGATGCGTTCGAGCCGAGGCGCTTCATGAAGGGTGGGAATGTGAAGGAGACGAGGAGGATGACAGGCTTCCTGGCTTTTGGCATATCTCCGAGCCTTTGTCCAGGCAGGCATTTTGCTACCGGAGAGGTGCTCTCTTTGGTGGCCATGCTCTTGCTGAGATATGATATCATCCCGCAGCGTGGTAATTGGGCAGTGCCCAAGGTGGATGCAAAGTCTGCTGCAGCGTCTTTTCACACTCCGGCAGAGGAGTTTCGGGTGAATTTCAAGGCCAGATCGGAATTCGAAGGGGCGTCGTGGGCTTATCGTGTTACTGCTGGGAAGGGGCGTTTCGGGCTTATCATTGGCTAATGTACACGCTCCTGAGCTTATAGAAATGGTCATTCCATTTCCATGAGACTCCATGAAGCAGACCATGTGTGCCTGACAGGCGTGAAAAGGCTAGCTCTGCAGGCTGAGATCGTATACGCTGTTATTGAAGGGCTGCCAGGTTTGCGACTATGGATGCCGCATTAATCCTTCCCCGCGGCTTTTATGGCGAGTCTGAAGGGCTTATAAGAGCAAACGCCAGGAGCGGAGAGTCCACGGCGTGCATGCTCGTCGCACAGAGCGGGTGGACGGCGCCGGTGTCGGTATGAGACGAGAACAGCCAGTAAGAGGGCGATTACACAAATAGGCCGCTTCGGAATCTGTATTAGATAAACACAGGGGAATTCTGGTGAGAACATGTATGAGGTAGGTGCTCACAAGCTGCACGACCTGCGCGAAGGGATTTGGAGAGTTGGAGAGATCGTCAATGGGAGTAGATGGCTGTCTCCTACACAACCGGAGATTACGAAAAGACAGTGTCCATAAGGAGGGAGACGGCTCTTTAAGGAAGTAGAATCATTCGGAGTTCAAATGGTATGGTTGTGACATATTTGAGAGATAGGGGATTTGTAGAGCTTTGTGGGCGGAGCGGAAGTGCTCTCTGACCCATGTATTTGTATCTTCTATTGAACTTAGCGTTCGTTTCTAAGTCTACAACAGTGTTTTTCACTTTTGCTCAGTATCGTCCTGGTTGGGTTGTGGCCTCGAATCTTCTAATGTAGCAACATACCGTCGATCAATTGGGAAGTATGCAGACGGGCTAATTAATTCGGGTTCTGCCGGCTGTTGGGTTCGCTGAGGAGCAAAGCCGTAGAAGGCTTCAATACCAGGAGGTATACTTTGCAAACATGGCGACGGCACAGCTCCGAAATGTTCCAGTTCGGTTGTTCTGGTCTCACTATCTGGGAGTCTAGAGTCAGTCTCAATCAAACCGTACATGCGTGCCTGATCGAGGCATACCCCTGTTTTTCGTACTACGGCGAGACCGACGGATAGCAATACAGCCCACTATCACGCTGAAAATAACGCCGAAGAAGCTCATGATAGCTCCGATCAAGTTGATAGTGTCGCCCACGGATAGTGATCTTCGAAGTACGTTTTGGTTCATTGCCCACAGCCGAGGGCAGATAGGTAACGACAGTAGTGGTGTTTGAGCAGGGGATTTAACGAGGGTTGACGAAGCACAAATAAAAGGTATGGTGTTTGATCCGATCAAACAGGGCGGGCCGGCACACACTCAGAAGGCTGAGAGATATCCGCTAAGAAAGTTGAGGCGAAGCTGATATCTGAAGAGATCGTCTAGCGTCGGAACTCTGAGTTTATATAATCAGATATGTAGATGACGCGTCACCTAGAGACCAGGACGAAGAATTCTGTATGTTTAAAGCGTCCACCAGTATCACCAATTGTGGCATGGCGATGCAATTGACAACGTTGCTTGGTGCTGTGATCGTCGTTAGGGGATGCCAAAAGCGGACGGCGGAACGCTTAGCACCAGGTCGACAGGGTTCGTGCAGACACTGCAGCTTATGTGGGATGAACATGTGCTCCTGCTCATTGGTGCGTTAAGAGATGCTGTACTACGGATTTCTTTTCGACCGCGGGTCTGTGTGACGTTGCCTGATTTCTGAAACCCCGGCCTGGCCCCCATCCACTTGCATTTCTGTGTTGGCATTTAATACGCGTACGGGCATCATGACCAGCCTTGCGCACACTTGACTGACGAGTCTGCCTAGCGCCCGGGTGGCTCACCTTTCAGCCTCGCGTCTGCTTGGTGATCAGCCTCAGCCTGACAAGCTACAACAGATCGCACTTGCTTGTGATCTTCAGGTATTCGCAACAACAAAAAAAACATCAATCATTCCCAGATCTACCATACATTCGCCAAGCCTATGCAAGTATCCTTCACATTATCCACATCTGCCTTTTCACTTTTCTTCCTCAACCCCGAGCCAGCTTAGTCCCAGCTCTTGATCTTCATCGTGCCGTTCTCCTGCAGGTTCTTGTGCATGTTGAAGGCCTGGAAGAGCAGGTGGGGCTCGTGGCCCATACCCTTCTTGAGGCACTCGTACTCAGCGCGGTTGAAGTAGTCCTCAAGGATGGGCTTGTAGTCGGGGTGCGAGCACTTCTCGATGATGACGCGGGCGCGCTCCTTGGGCGAGAGGCCACGGACGTCGGCGAGACCCTATAGGGAAACGGTTAATGATATCTTCTTTTGCTGTTCACGTGCAATAGGGGAATCATACCTGCTCGGTAACAACAACATCCAGATCGTGCTCAGTCTGGTCAATGTGCGTGCACATCGGGACGATGCAGCTGACACCGGTGGGGTCGGTCTTGCTGGGGCGGGTGCTAGGGGTGTGCATGATCGAGTACTTGGAGGAGCGGAGGAAATCAGCGGATCCACCAAGACCGTTCAGCATGCGGCTGCCCATAACGCAGGTGGAGTTGGCGTGAGCGTAGATGTCGACCTCGACGGGGGTGTTCATTCCGATGACACCGAGACGGCGGATGATCTCGGGCGAGTTGGAGACTTGCTGCGAGCGCAGCAGCAGCTTGGGCGCATACTGCTCCCAGTTGTCGTAGAAGCGCTTGAATCCGTCGGGCGAAAAGCGGATCGAAGTCGCGGTGGCGAAGTCCAAGTTGCCGCTGTCGAAGAGATCAAGGAAGGAGTCTTGGAGCACTTCGGTCCAGACCTTGAGGTTCTTGAAGTCTGCGCCGCCGGACTGTTCGATTTGTTAGCATCCAAATTTTTGAATTTTCGTCTCCTTCAGATTTCCTAAATCATAACAGATAGACAGAGGGCAAAATTTGATCATACCGAAAGACCGCCAACCACAGCATTGGCAATGTTTCCAATGCCCGACTGAATGGGCAGAAGGCTCTCTGGCAGACGGCCGTGCTTGACCTCATGCTTCAAGAACTCGATCAGGTTCGCCGCGATCTTACGCGAGCTCTCGTCCTCGGGCGAGTTGGGCTGGGTCTGGTCGGGGTAGTCGGACTCGACGATGGCGACAACCTTCTCCGGGTCGACCGGGATGTGCGGCGTGCCGATGCGGTCCTCGGGCGACATGATGAGGTAGGGTTTGCGGCGCGGAGGCAGGTCTGTCATGGTGATGTCGTGCAGACCCTCGAAGGAGGGAGCTGCGGTGTTCACTTCGATAATGATCTAGGGTGTTTTAGTCAGTCTGAGCCTTGTTCCCAGTCACCCTACCGCGAGTTCTGAGGATGCCTACCTTGTCAGCCATCTGAATCAGCTCCGGACTAGCACCGACACTGGCACCCGGAATGATGCCACCGTCCTCGGTGATGGCGCTGGCCTCGACAATGGTAACATCCAGCTTGTTGTTCGGCTTGTTGAGCGTGTAGAAGCCGTACATCAAATCGACCGGGAACATGGACAAGTGCTTATCGAAAAAATTGATGTTGCCGTTGTTGATGCCCTTGGCGATCTCCTTGCCGACCTGGTGAGGGCTGCGGCGCTCAATCATGTTGAGGCGCGCCCAGCGGTTCTCCGTCTCAGCGCCGCTCGACGCGCCAACGAACAGATTGTACTTGAGCTTGCCCTGCAGGCCATTCTTCTCGACGTGGTCGGCGAGCGCCGTGGGAACCTTCCTGCAGCGGTCTGTGAGCAATTGGGCCGCCAATGGCGAGTTCG
Organism: Neofusicoccum cordaticola; assembly: GCA_009830905.1. Classification (NCBI taxonomy): domain Eukaryota; kingdom Fungi; phylum Ascomycota; class Dothideomycetes; order Botryosphaeriales; family Botryosphaeriaceae; genus Neofusicoccum; species Neofusicoccum cordaticola. The sequence continues at coordinate 37,608 of RHKD01000113.1, read as the reverse complement.
GGGCTGCTGGGATGGGCTGCTGGGATGGGCTGCGAGGCGGGGCTGTTGTTGCTTACTTGGGGTAGCCGACGCCGGTGAAGCCGGACCAGCCAATGTACGAGCCGTGGGGGAACAGGTCAATCAGGTCCTCAGCCTTTGCGAGCTTGTTGAGGTAGGAGGGCCGCCTGACTCTGCTCCTGAGAAGTGCCGACGCTGCCATTGTTGTAGTTGCTGCGGCGCTGGAGCGCACAAATCACGCTGGCGCGATGGGAAAAACACACAGAAAAGAAAAACCGGGGAAAGGAAGGCGCGGAGAGCGGAGAGCGGAGAGCACAAGAACTGAGGAAAGATGGAGTGGAGGGGAGAGAGAAGAAAGTGTGGCGGGAGATGAGCAGCGACAGAAGCTATGACAATTTATTCGGACGGAGGAATGGAAGCTGTGGAGCTTGGGGCGAGCAGGGCCACAGAAGTACGGCGCGCGCGCGACACGCCTCGGGCTTTGGCGACTGAACAGGGACTCCGGGGCAGGCCGGGGTGAGACCGGGATGGCTCCGAGCTGCCAATGCGGTGCCGCTGCGCGTCGCGTGGAGAACGGGGTAGGGACAGAGACGAGACGGCGAGGGGCAAACGGGCAGCGTCTGGCGGTGGTATGATATCACTCGCGCATCGCCCGAGCGTCCTCCGCCCACCTCCGAGCTCCCCGCGCCGCGTCCAGAGCGCCCTCTCCGCCAATGGCTGCCGCCGTTGACCAATCAGTGTCCTGCCTGTGAGCTCAACGGAACTTCATCTGCCTGGCCCTTCTGGTTCCAGCGTGCAGCAAACCTTCATTGACGCATCCAAAGCCCGCGCGGGCCGGCTGCCGATGAGCCTCACTGTCACTACGGCAAAGCTTGTGACCGCTTTCGTCACTAGCGCCGACGCCTCGTGGCCGACCAACGGCTGGGCGTCACGCCCTCGCGACTCGCGCGTGTGTGCCACCGCGAAAATCAAACTGTCGCTGCCTGCCCTGCCGGGCAAGCCAAGCGCCCGCATCGCCTGAGATCGAGCCAGCCGTCTATCTCACACGCGCGGCCAGCCCTTCTTGCCCCGGCGGACTCCAGCTCTAGCAATCGCGGGGTCAAGATCTGGTCAGCGGCAGCCCTTCTCCCAGGCCGATCACAAAAAAAGTACAATCTTGGTGCTCACTCCTACCCAGACACGGCGCGAGCACCCGCTACATCTGATCTCCGTAGCCGGCCAGCACAATCAGCTCCGACTGCGCAATCGCTCGTCCCGTCCCCGAGCAGCATTAATCTGAGTCCCGGCCCGGCGTTGCGCACAAGCCACCCGAACTGCTAGGAACCACCAGCGATTGTATCTAAATTCGCAAGCGTCTCCACACGCACGCCGCCCACCTGAATCACAGATCCTGGTTAGTGTCGATAAAGGGCACACAGATGTTCGTCACATTCGTTATGTACACTCCCCAAGTTAAAACACCTTGACACCCTTTGACCTGTCCACCCACGCCTGTACGCCGACTCCATTCCTCCACTGCCCTCCGAGACTAGAGACAGGCCCTTGACCCATAGACGAGTCCCCGTGTTCCTAACCCCAGAGCCTTAGCCAAGACTTGATCGCCCCAAAGGAAAACCCAGAACAAACGGTGTCGGCACAATGCAAAAACAAATCGCAATCAGTATGCAACACAGCTCGCCCGCTATGCAAATCGCCCGCCCCGGCGCCCACTTAAAAAGAGATTTCCGGAACCGCCGAGAGGAAATGTGTACCAAACACAAAACGGAAAATCCCAACCAGCTGCAAAATAAAATGCCCACACACGCACATGGGTATCACCCAGACGCCTGCTTCGCTCTTTGACTCTCTCGCTTCTGATCTTCGCTTCCCACACAAACCTTCCTGTTCCACGAGCAAACCACAACGGCACAAACCAGCGATCCTTCATCGATGCGATACTAATTTCTCGTTTCGTCTTCTTCATCGTCAACCACTGTCTGCGCTTTCTGCTCTGCTGCCAAGAGCCGCGACCCGCTGCGCCACGGCGTCTTCCATCTCCGAACTCGCTGTCTGCACGACTCGTGCTAGACGAGAGCTAGTCTCGCGCTCAGTCTCGCTATTGCTGCTGCTCCGATCGTCGAATGCGACCCTCTTCGCGACCGGAAATTCTTTTTGCAGCGGGCTGGGCTGGGCTGTCGAGTTTGCACTCGTGTGCGCTAGATGTGCTGAGTTGTTGGGACTGCTCATAAACAGCAACGAGTCGACGGCGTCCATCTCTGCTTGTTGGCTGGGCATGCGCAGGATACCTACTGGCCGTTGAGGTTTGCCCGGCGTTGGTGTTGAAGGTGCACCGACATCGGTGAATGGTTTGGAGATCTTCACTTTGGACTGGGCCCCGATCATGGGCGCGGCGCGGCTAGACGTCGAGCGGCGATGTCGCTTCGGGCTGATGTCTAATGCGGGCGCGAGAGTTGGAGCTGACGACGCCGAGCTACTGTACGTCGAGGATGTGGACGGACGGCCATCATCTTCTGTCTTGTCCAAGTACCCAAGACCTAAAACACGGTTAAGTCAGAGCGTCCCGAATATAAGCCATGGGTCCACCTACTTGTTGGACCAAAGGTCCGGAGACCTGGTGGGCTTCCTTGCGCGCCTGGTGTTCCCAGATACCGATCAGACGGGTCCGACAGGGCGCTGGGGCGACGACGTCGATCATACGCGTGCGGTGAGTCTGTCGCGTTCCTGAACCTTGCCGAGGTAGGTGTCTGAGTAGCCGGCGACGTCCTTTGCGACGCGGCTACCGTCTCCAGCTCCTCAATCGACTTTTGCTCCCAACCATTCTGAACTTTCATCATTGCATAGGAAAGACGCGTCTTCAAGTCCGCGGACAGCTGTAGAACGCAACAGTTAATTACTGCTTCATGACGCGTCCGCGTCGCGTCGTAGTCTCACCTTTCCAATCCTACTCGCGCCCGACGACGCGCTGGTGTGTCTGGAGTGGTCGCTGCTAAAGAACCCCGGAGTATTGGAACCGGTAGTACTACTAGGGAGCTTTACCGCGCCGCTTGCCGTCCGTTTCGTCCCGTGTGATATTGTCGGGGTATCGACGGCCATCGGGCTTCCGGCAGACGCGTGCTGGACTCCTTCGTTCGCGACGGGTGCTGGCTGAGGCGTGACTGCTCTTGGTGGCCGATTGTCTTCCTGATTGGCGGGTGGCGCGGCGGACTGGCTGGACGGTGGGCACTGGCTCGATACATTCGAAGTCGCGGGCGAGGTCAGCTCAGTCTCGACGACAGATTCGGTCGAGACATTGCTTTGGGAGGACAGGAGGGGCGGCGCGTAGCTGGCGCTACTAGACGCGGATATGTTGGATTCCTGGGACGCGGGGAGTAAGTCGCCGGTGGCGATGATCGTGGTGGAGGTGGGGGCGCGATCCGCATCGCGATGGCTCTCTGGGGAGCGCGTCAGTTGAGTCTGTTGTCGAGCGCGATACATGCAGAGCGCAGACACGGCGGCGAACTCACTGATGGCGGCGGGGTGAGCTCGTGCCGTGTGAGCCAAGCCTGGAACCGCGGCGGCAGAGTCTGGCAGCGGCGAGATGGCCGCGTCGGGCGGGACTGATGCCAATGTCTCCATGGCGGCGGCGTCGGTCGGTCGCAGTGTGGCCGTGAATGATACGCGGCCCTGAGGCGTGTTCGCGCTGCTCCTGTCGGTGGGTGATGACACAATGGGCCGCCGGAGGCCTGCTGCGTCGTCGCAGATCGCCAGCTGACCCGCCTGACGCGTGTTGGCCGACGAGCGAGCGAGCACCACGAGACCAGGGTGCGCGCGATGCGAGCAAGCGACGTGCCAACGCAACGCAAAGAGAAACAAGCGGGAGGTGAGAGCGAGACTCGAGTACTCGGCCGTGACGCCTGCAGCGATGCAAGCGTCCGATGTCTCGCGGGCGGCAAAGAACGGTGAGAGGCTGGTTGAGCGGCGCGAGACGCGAACTCCGCGTGTTCATGTGCCCTGCCCGCCAGTCTGTGTAGCCGCGCGCGCCGCAGTAAACACCGACGCCTCAGGAGCTCGTGCGCGGTGCGCCGCCGCCGCGAACGCGTCCGACCGGGTCAAATGAAGCCCTGAAATTGCCCAGCTACCTGATACATGCTCGCCCACAGCCCACTGCTGCAGTCCGCTTTTTGATATGCACGTGGAAAAAAGAAATTCTGAATCTCGGGAAGAATCCCTGCCCCCCAACGCCGGGAAATGCCTGCTGCAAGAACGAGCTCACGCCTCCATGCACGTAACCGCCCCCAGATAACCACGAGCTCCCCAGATCGATCTGCGAAGAAACCAAAATCAGAAAATGAGACCGATCACTTTCGCCTCTTTCCACCCCGGTTAGCTGCGGCCTCCTGCGCCTTTCTCTTCCTGCCCTCCTTCTGCCAGAAGTCGGCCTTCTCGCGCTTCTCGCGCTCTGCCCTCTTCTCCTCGTTTTCCGCCACCTTCTTCCGGTAGCCTTCTCTTCTCTTCTCCTGCGCCTCTCTCCGCTTCGCGACCTTCTCGTTCCGCAGCGTCATGACCTGCTGCATCAGGTTCCTGGCCACCCTCTCCTCCTTGCCGGCCACAACCGCGCGCTTCTGCATGTACGTTTCCTTCTTTTGTTTCTGCATTTGCACCGGTTGCGAGCTGAACGGAAGGTCTGCAGCCAACTTCTTCGGGACTTTCAGGGCATTGAAGTGGCGCTCTGCACGCTCGATCTTGCGGTAGGCAGAATTCTTCTCTTTTGGTGTCTCGATACCCTCGTCCTGGCGCACTTGTCCAGTCAGACGCATGCCCTTCCAGCCACTGTCCGCGCCGCTGTCAACCCCGCCCGGCAGGTCGAGGAGGTTCGTGACCGGGTTGTAGAATCTGTGTGGCTTGATCGGGAACCAGGCTCTCAGGAAGACGATATCGCTCATGAGCACTTTGTCTTCGAAAGTTGCACGGAAGCATCCTTCAGGCTTGCTGAGTGCCTTCTTGATCTGACCACGGATACCGGAGACGGTTTTGATACTGGCTCCCTCGAACTTGGCAATTTCCAAAGATGTGCCAAACATGTCCTTGACGAAGGCAGTGTTCTTGAAAATCTTGTAAGGGTGGCCGGTGAGTTTGAGCTTCTTGACAATTTCGAAGCTCTCGTCCACATTCAGGACAACACCAGTCGCGGCAATTCTGAAGCCGGGGTTCTTGTTGGAAAAGGTCTGCACGCAACAGAAACCTGTGTTCGGTGCAATGAGTGGGCCATAGAATGTACCAAAGCAATGCATGTGTTCAGGAGTGTACTTCAGCATACGATTGCGCACTCGTGAATCCGATATGCTGTAGATCGGCAATGACTGAAATCTCCTCCAGCCGAGCGAGAAAATGAGAGGATCGTTCGTCTTAAGGATCTTCTTGTGCCAACGGTGCCGCTTTATACGCACCTGGAGGTATCCGAAGCGTTCCTCAGTAGGCGTGAGGCCACCAATGATGATTGGAGAGCGTGGGTTGAAGTGAGCCGCGAACTCGCAAGGAACATTCTCGAGAACAATCCGAGCATAGGTGCCGGCCTTGTAACCCTCAACGCGGACTCGAGATTGGTTGTCCAGTTGCTCGAATTCTGCGCGGTTGATGTCCAACTGCTTCTGAATAGCAGCTTTTTGCGCATCATACCAATCATCCTCACCAAATTCTTGCTCTTCACCTCCCTCTGCCCGCTCATTGGTCTTGTCGTTTGCGAAGCCGGCACGGTCCTCCTCCTCGAATCGGAGCTTGAGCTCTTCCTTTTTGCGCGCGTTTTTCTCACGCTCCTCTTGCATTTTAGCATCCTCATCTTCTTCGCTTTCTTTGCCGCCCACAACTTCTCCAGTCTCGAGGTCCTCGAAAGCACCGTCGCCTTCATCGTCCTCGATTCCCTCAAATTCATCATCTGAGTCGTCTTCGTCGTCTTTCCCAAGTCTTGCAGATGCAAATCTTTGGCGTAGGGCTTCCAAGTTGTCTTCGTCGGTCCACTTCTGCTCCAGAGCTTCATAGTCGTACTCGGGAATAGCGCGATCTTCGCTCTCGGCTGTAGAAATGTCTTTGATCGCCTTGAAAAACTCTCCAGCGTCTTGCTCTTCGGAGTCTGTGTTGCTCTGTTCTCCTCTCCATGTTCGCAGAACATCCGCAGGAGACATGGAGTCATTATACATTAAACGAGCGAGCTCAGCGGTCCGATAAGGTCGTTTGCTGCCGTGGGCTTTCTTTGCATTCTCTGCAAGATTTTCCTTCCATCTGAGTGCACCGCCTTCATCGTCCGAAAAATCTTCTTCGTCTTCGTCCTCATCATCGTCCGGGTCCTCAAGTTCTTGATCTTCGACTGATGAGATGGATCCAAGGTCAGAGTCACTATCGGCGAAAGCGATGTCGTCTTGAGCATTCCCGTCGGTCGCATTGTCGGCATCCTTTCGGAAGGCACGGCCCAGTCGACTTTCTTCCAGATACCCGGCGTCGTCTTCTTCATCCTCTTCGCCGCTTTCCAACATCTCCTCATCTTCCTCCTCTTCACCTTCACTGCCGTAATCCTCGTCATCTTCCTCTTCAACTCTGCTTGCAAGACGAGCTTGGCGCTGGCTGGTTCGTCCTTTATCGTTCGCGTCATCCTCTGCAAAAGTCCTGTCCAGAGTCTCGCCGTTGCTGAAGAGCTTCAGCCCCTTATCAGCCTCGCCCAGCAGCCGTCTCTCGCCCTGTAGGCCGACAACAAGCTGTTCGCCAAGGCCTCGCTCTTCGTCTTCGTCGTCTTTGTTGAATGTTGACGTTTTCACGTCAATGTAGACGGCGTCTTTGTCAACCAAGACACCGCCAACATCAGACATAGGGGCGAAAAGGACCTTCTGTTTCTCGCCCAATCTCCTGCTCTTAGACTTCCCTGTGGCTTTCTCTGCGGCCTTTTCCTGGTATGGAGTCGGGCATGGATCTGGCAGGGATTCGATCATGGATACATTCAAATCCCCCACGCCGGGAACGTGGACCCTGGCGCCTTGTGCTGGGAAATTTGTGCCTCTCAAGTAACCGTATAGCGCAACAGTCCTATCGCACTTCGGATTTTCTTCCATATCCGTCGGCGGCGTAATGTCCAGGAATCGGTCGGCCAAACAGTATGGGTGCGAGTTCCTCCACACGAGAGGCCTAGGATTCTTCATCACAGACAAAAACCTCGACAGGTTGAGAACCTCGCGATCCGGATATCTCCCATTCACCACACCAGACAGGTAGAACAGCTTTGCGCCTTGATAAAGCTCGCTCCAGAAGCGGTGCTTTAATCTCTTCTTCTGAATCTTAAGCGCGGACTGCTTCGTGAACAGGTCTAAATGTGTCAGAATGCCGAAGACGTTTCCAGGCATACCCGTGGCGCTCAGGACGTTCAGGAACTCCATTGTCTCCATCTCAAAGCCATAGTTTCCATCAATCATGAGCAGCACGATATCCACGACCTTGGCTATATCGATCATCGCGGCAAGGGAATCGGCGGGAGTTTCTATAAAGGTAAGGCGGCGGCGCTTCGAGGTGACGACGGTGAGAGGGCCGGTAGGATGCGAAAGGGTTTGTTTCGTGTAGCGACGGATGAGAGACTTGATCAGGGTTGTCTTGCCAACCTATACAGTATTTAGCAATCTTTGGGGATATGGAAACAGCGTTTTGAGGTGTTCTTACTCCTGGAGGTCCGACGACAGCGACAATAATGGGTGGTGCCTCCTCGGGAAGGCGATCCACCATGGGGACATGGAGGCGCTTCTCTTTGACCTGTACTGGGCTCAGTATCCATATCGGCACCCCTATATCCTCGATCTACCTACATCGTGAGAGCGCGCGGCCTGTTTCTGTAGTTTTCCGGGGTTGGCGAAGGCGAAGGCCTTGGGGTTCGTTCCTGGGGTTTCTGGTCAGCGCGGGTGCGGCGCAAATGCAAAAGACGTAGCAGCGTACCCCCTGTAGGCTTCTTCTTCTCCTTGCCCGTGCGATGAGGCTTGTTCGTCTGCTCCGACATGATTGTTGCGCGGCGACCTCACGCAGATCGCAAGTCGCAAGAGCTTCGCGGAGGAAATTTTGGCTCGACGACTTCGCGTTAGTCCACTAGCGGACTAGGGTCTTTATTATCGATAAACCGCACGCGCACATTCCGCCGACTCGCCGACGTCCGGCGCGCAGCGGGTGGACTGTCGCTGCCCCTCACTGCTCCCCTCGCTCAGCTCCCGTCGCCCTCGGGGTCGTGCTCGGCGCCGCCCGTCTTGCCGTGGGGAAGCACCCCTCGCGCCTCGATTATGGCTCATGACTAGGCTGCGCTGATGTGACAGCCAATGCCCTGTGTCTACGGTGATGCACTTGAGGCGGCTGCGGCGCCAAGCCGACCGCCACGTTATCGCCAGGCTCCGCAGCAAAGCCAACGCACGTCATCGAGCGCCTAGCAACGGCCTTGATTATTGTGTGGAGGGGGAGGGGCAGTCTGATACATAAGCCTGCCCGCTCACCTCAGACCCTCTCTCAACCCTCACCGCACTCTCATCTCCAACTCATCATTCTCGTCTCTAGAACACTTCGCAGACACGCCTCCACAGCTGCCAAAATGCCCGTCATCAACGTACGATCCTAGCTGTCGATGCTGTTGCTGTCTGTGTCAAGCCGTGCTGACTTTGGATCAGGTTACTCTGAAGGAAGGCGCCAGCACCGAGCAGCTGGACAAGTAGGCTCCCACCGTCTCTTGCTATCGACCAAAGCTAACGCCTCACCCAGTGCCAAGAAGCAGGTCACCGACCAAGGCGGCAAGGTCACCCATGAGTTCAAGCTGATCAAGGGCTTCACGTACGCGTTCCCCACTCTGCCCTGCCCACTGCCCCGTCCGCCCAAACGAACAGTCCGTCACGGACATCATTACCCTTGCCTACCCAGAGATCAACGCCCTCCACGCCATCATCCTATTACCTTGCTGTCCTCCCGAGCCCTCCGGCTGACAAACATCACAGTGCCGAGTTCCCCGAAGACGCCGTCCACTCCCTGTCCACGAACGAGCACGTCACCGTCGAGGCGGACCAGGTCGTCAAGACCCAGTAGACTGCCTGCCCCCGATAGAGCACGCTGCCATGCTGCGCTGTAGATGAAACCCAAAGGTCCATACACGCAGGTGATCGTGTGGGAGGCATACCGGATACTTTAGATACCCTCACGAATGGATAAGATCATGACCATGAATCAGTATAGCTGTCATTGCGTGATATGCCGAGGTCTTTGGCCATGTTACTTCACCAATCCTCGCGAAAGGCTTTGTGCCATTTTTGCCCGGCTCGGCTCGCCAGCGTCGCCGCCGGGAGTCCAACAAGGCTCTCGACCCACTCCGACGACCCTGCAGCGACGATCTCCTCCGCTTCGAGGGAAATCACGCAGCTCAGGACCCAGTCCTGGCACCGATCAACGCCGTTGCGAGGCGCCGGCTCTCCGCTAATGATTCGGATGGCGTGCGTGTACTTAGCCGTGTCCAAGCAAGCTAGCGTGAAGTAACCTTCCGGATTGTCACACTGAAGGGGAATTCCATGCCGTGTCTCGAATTGATAGATCAGCCTCGAAAGGTCTATAAGTAACACTTGCAGCAGATTGCAGAGGTCCGATCCTGGTCGATGAAAGGCGAAAGCCCAGTGTGACCGATTATTTGGGTCATCGCCGGCGCCGTACACAATGACAGAGAGGTAGTGTTCAGGCATTTGAAATGACTTTCCTACTTTAGACGTAAGCGTGAGATAAGGCCTTCTTAGGGACTTCATGGTCTTGATGGAATTACCGTAATGAGTAGCCTAGCATGGACTCTGAGCCGTTTTGCTCCTTAAAATCAAATTCCTATCACTGGTGTGGACGTTATTGTTGAGTTGTGTGATGGAATTTTGTCGTGGGGGTTTCTAGTAGTACTGAGGAACGTAAAATGGGAGTCGGCGCCTTTTGAGGCTAATAGAGATCAGTATTTCTTCCTGGGATAAGTTTTCGGTCTTCTAGCCAGCGGGATTTTTTTTTCCATTCGTATCATCGGCTCCGAACTGTAGGATGTTATGGAGGCTGATCATTTATTTTTAGAGATTCTGGTGGTGCTGTAAGCGCCCAAGACTCGATGGCGGTTATATCGTAATTTTAATTGGGCTGCTGAGCGAGGGCTAATTTTTATCACGACTGCCAGTATAGATAGGGCCCATATCTCGTGGACAGGGCGTTTAAAGCGGTGTAGGCAGACAAACAAAACTTTTCACAAGATGAACGTTCTGCGAGACTATCAAAAGACTCTTCCTACATACCACTTTACACTTCAAGTTCTCATGAGATATATCTGATGTTGCTATTGCTAAAAGCCAATGAAGCAAGGCAATGCTTTGGTAGAATATTTCAGTGAAGGGGAGATATGACGTAAACAGGAAGTAGAGTCAACTTGTGATCAAGAATTATGTAGTTGGGAAGGAAAGTCAAAGATTGATGAAAGGCTACGAGTATACTGGACGAACCTCGAAGCAGCTGTGTGAGATGAATTCCAATTTTACGACTGGGTGAATGTTTTACCCGATGCATAGTCTCATTACCCCAAACTCTGCTTTGATGACCATGACATGACTGGGCCGCATTAGTGGGACTCTTTGCCGCATGCGAGATCAACTGAGGTCACGGTTTGATGTGAAGAGGGGTTGAGAATTTGTCTTGCCACGCACGTGATACCCTTTCGCCTTCTGCCAAAATCGCCACCCGAAAACTAACACCGCGTCCAATCAGTTGCTTGTCATGAACAGAGTTGAACAAATCAATGGTCTTTTGATTTTTCGCAGTTCGATCTATGTCTATCTGCTGAAAAAAAGCTGCCTGTGCATGTCGCAGTGGGAAATCATAAGCCATGACTCTAATCCACCATAAACAAAATAGACGCCGAACCCAACCCAGCCAGCATCACACATTTCGTCTTGGGGAATAAAACGTGCTCAGCCGGCATCTAGACAAACCATCACCATTATGCTTTTTTCGTCCGCAGGGAATCGCTGGAAAACACAAGAAAATGAGAAGCACGAAGAAACTCCTGATCCTTCACACTCGAATCTAGAAGTCGTCCTCATCAGAGAAGACCTCCTCACCACGCTTGCGGCGGGCCATCCTGTTGAACGTGTTAGCGTCTGGCTTGAATAGTAGTAATGTGAATCAACGTACCTCTCCTTCTTCTTCTTGCGGAGCTCAGAGGAAGTAAGCTTCTTCTGCTTCTTGGTACCCTCGATCTTGTTACCCATAGCGTCGAACTTGTCTTCCTCATCACCCTTCTCGGTCAGACGAGGACCGGCACCCTGGCCGGTGACCCAGTTGTGGCCGGAAGGAGTCATCTTGCCGTCCATGACAGCCCAGACTTCCTCAGTAAGGTCCTTGGTGAACTCAGCAGAGTGAGTAATGATGATGACACCACCCTCGAAGGCCTTGATGGCCTTGGACAGGGCACCGAGAGAGTCACGGTCGAGGTAGTTGGTAGGCTCGTCCAAGACGATCAAGTGGGGGCGCTGCCACGAGCAAGCAGCCAGGACGACCTTGACACGCTGACCACCGGAAAGACCACGCATGCGGGAGTGGGAGACGAGCTCAGCATCCAGACCGAAGTTGGCGCAGTGGGCCTCAATCTCCTTGCGAACCAGAGGACGGAACTGACCGCTGGCAAGGGCCTCCTTCTGGTCAACCTCGGCAACCATCTTGGCGTGAGAAGCGACAAGCTCGTTACGGGGGATCCAGGCGTTGTCGGCAGTCATCATGGGGGTCCAGCGCTCGTTCTTCATGCCGACGTTCTCGCCGAGCGCGAACGAGCACTCGTACTCGTAGGAGTTCTTGAACTTTCTACGGGCGTGGATACCAATGACCTTACGCTGAGTGCCCTCGACCCTGAAGATCTTGTCCATGGCCTTCTCGTCGTCCTCGGTGATCTGCTTGTTGGCACGGTCCATGGTCTCACGGTCCTCACCGGTCTGGAAACGCCACTGGATGTACTCGGAAGGAGTGCTGTCCAAGTGGTGATCAATGTGGGCGAAGGCATGCTGCTTGATGTAGGCGATACGGATGTTCTCGTGGTGGTAGACGTCACCGGAGGTGGGGATAAGCTCACCAGTCAGTACGTTGACCAGAGTAGACTTGCCAGCACCGTTAGGGCCAATGACGGCGATACGAGAGCCGAGAGAGCACTGGAAGGTGATGTCCGAGATCTGGGGCTTGGAGGTACCAGGGTACTGGAAGGTCATGTTGCTGACACGGACAATAGCCTTGGCCTTGGTCTTGACACCCTCAAGGAAACCGGGCTCGGGGAACTTGAACTCCATCTCGGAGGCACCGAGCTCGTAGTAGGACTTGGCAGAAGGAACCTTCTTGACGAACTCGCTGATGTTACCACGGTAACGCTTGAGCTTGAAGCGCTCGTAGTGGATGACGTGCTGGATGGTGTTGTCCAAGAACTTGGAGTCGTGGGAAATGATGATGGAAGTGCAAGGGGAGGTGACGAGGTAGTTCTCGAGCCAAGCAACGTTCTTGACGTCCATGTGGTTGGTGGGCTCGTCAAGCAGGAGAATGTCGGGCTCCTCGAAGACGGCACGGGCAAGAGCCAACTTCATCTTCCAGCCACCGGAGAGGGAGGTGATAGGAGCGTTCAGCTGCTCGCGGACGAAACCGAACTCCTCAAGGGTGTTCTCGACCTCGCCCTGGGACTTGGTGACACCGGCAGTCTCGAGCTTCTTCATGGTCCAGCCAATGACAGTCTGCTCAGTATCGGCAGAGTCCAGGTCGTGCTCGACGTAGACAGTCTTGACCTCAGACTGCTTGGGGAAACCCTCAAGCTGCTCGTTGTTGATGGCGCGCATGAGGGTGGTCTTGCCGGAACCGTTGGGGCCGAGCAGACCGTAGCGCTGGCCACGCTTCAGACGCAGGTGGGTCTGGTTGAGTAGGATCTTGGCACCGTACGCCAGGGAGAAGGTGCAGTTGCAGAGATCCTCACCCTCCTCCTCATCGGAGGGAACCTCGTTAGCCTCCTCGAAGCCAGGGAGAGTCTTCTTGCGGAGGGACTCAACGACGTTCTTGGCTTCAGCCTCGCCAACGATGGCAGTGACGTAAGGGATAGCGTTAGCAGCCCAGACGGAGGACTCGGTCTCCTTCTCGTCGATGAGCTGGCCAGCGATGGCGGAGATGTAGCCGAAGATGGGCTCGAACTTGGCGTTGTTGGCCTTAGCGCCTAGGACGCTCTTGAGGACGGGTTCGATGGTGACAACATCACCAGCGCGAGAAGCCTCGGGAAGCTTGTCATCGACAATGTTGCCAACACGGCACAGGGTGTCAATGGCCTGCTTGGTCTTCTCACGGGCCTCAGGGTCGGCGAGAGTGTCGTAGTTCTTCTTCAGGGCGGGATACAGGCGGGGCAAGAAAGAGGCAACAATGTTGGGGTCCTCGACCAGCTTGCACATGTTGTCGATAATGACAGCCGACTTACGCTTGATGGCGGTCTCACGCTCAACAAGACCACGCTCAAGCAGGGGAACCATGATGGCGAGGGTAGGCTCGTGCACGTCGGAGACGAAAGTAGTGGCACCGAGCAAGTGAACAGTCTCGGGGACGTTCTCGGGCTTGGCAACACACTTGATCAGCTCCGGAATGAAGCGCTCGATATCCTTGTTGGAGATGAGCTCGCAGAGCTTCTCCATGGTGCCATAAGCAGCCTTCTTGACCTCAGCCTTGGTGTCCCACATAGCCTCGGAGACGACGGGGATGAGGTCGGGGACGCGGTAGCCCATCTGAGCGCGGGACCTCTCGGCGAGGGTCTCAATGCACGTGAGGTCGGTCATCTTTTCGGGCCACTTCTGAGCGGAGCGGAGCGAGCCAATGATGGCGGGGATGACAGCCTTGACGGCGTTGGCGTTGGTGGCCTCAACGATGGCCTGGGCCGCAGCCTGGGCAGCGTTCTTGACCGGGGTCATCTTGTCACCGACGGCGGTCAGAGTGGCGGGCAGGAGGGCGACGAGGTAGGGCTCGACGGCCGGGGAGACGGTCGAGTGCGAGGCGATCGCCTTGATGGCGTCGAGGGCGCGTTCCCTGGCGAGGGCATCCTTCTTGTTGCCGAGCTGCTTCTTCAACAGTGCGACGGCCCTGCGCAAACGCAGTCAGCGGCTGAGAACCAAAAGTGCGACCGAGGCGCTGAAACAGCAGCGCTGCAGACTGGCCGGCGGGCGAGCGGCGGAGCAAACTTACTGGGTGGGGGCATCGCCCTCCTCGATATCGCCGTTGATGAAGGTGGCGAGGTCCAGCGAGGTGGCGTTGATCTCATCCTGGGCCTTGGAGACGGTGAGCTTCGCAAGAAGCTCCTCCAGGACCTTGACGCTCTTGGCGTTCTCGGACTTGACCTGTCCGGCGGTGGGGTGTGCGGCGTCGGCAGCGGGGGCCATTTTGTCGAGGAGTTGCGAAGGTGTCTAGAGAGGGAAGACTGGGGGCGTCGACGCTTTAATATTAAGGCCTGGTGGGGCCGTGAAAAAGTCGAAATCTAGCGGTCGGGTATCAAGTGGCGACGCGACAGTGCGATCGAGACGCAAGCGCGGAGAGTCTGCAAACTGCGGCGCGCAGTCGGAGACCCAGTCTATGAAGCAAAAAGAGAAAAGGGTGTGGGCGGAGGGAGAGGAGAGAGTTGCAGGAGGAGGGCGGGCGGTAGAGGGGGGCGACGCTTTTTGTACTATCAGCACAAAAAAACCTTTCCTGTGCATGTATGTAAGCGCAGGGATTGGCGGCACTAGCGGCGGTGCACGCACCGCCCGCCGCCCAGCAGGGCACCCGCCGACCGAGGGGCCTCAACCAAGCACCCAGGCATTCGCCTCCGCCGCCCGACGCAAGCCCGCCGATTGCAAATGCTCGCCTCGGCCGTCGCTCGCTCGCCGCGCGCAGCTTCCCCGGCCGCCCCCAGAGGCGCGCAGTGCCGGCCAGCGCCCGCCAGGGCTGGCTCAGCCGCCGCGCCTGCGCTGACCGCACTCTCACGCCCGCTGCCACCGCCCACCCTGGCCGCCTGCGCCTGCGTTTCAGCAGTCTATTTTTGCCACGCTGCCATCCGTGTACGTGTTCTTCTGTGCTGCACCGTGGCCGCCCATGCAGGCCACACGGAGCGCAGCACGGCTGTGTGTCTTATCCCTTATCCCCCACAGGCAGCACAAGCCCGCGGCCCCAGGTCTCATCTTGTCTCGTCTCGTCGACGGCGTCGGCGCGTACCCCGAGGTCCCTCGCCGTGCCAGTCGCCAGCAGCACTGCCGGAACGGCTTAGGCACGCCCAACGAATCTACCTGGCCGCGACCACCCGGCTATCCCCTAAACTGAGCCAGCCAACCGTGTCGCTGCGCTTATCGTCACACCGACTCTTCCCGTTAGCGGCAGACGCATCGAAGCCTTCGAGAACATGTCCGGGGCGACGGGCCCGCGACACCTGCCAGACCAGCCACCGCCCTCAGCTCCGTCTCCTGCGCGCACTTTGCAGGCTGCAACCTGCCAGCCGAGAAGGGCAGCCGCCGTGGCCGCCGCTGCCATCCACCTTCCCGTTCCTGAAGCTTCTCCAGACATGACTTTCGGGCTTCTTCCAGCACCCTGCAATTCCCGCGCGGTTGCTGCGGCTTAGCCACTCCGGGAGCGCAGGGCTGGCTACAAACTTTTTTCCCGCAAACCCTGATCGCCGGGCTGTGTGGCCGACCGCTCACCGCACGCTTCTTCCCCGGAAGGGAAAGCCCGGTGCCGCGGTTTGTTTCCACGCCAGCAACATTCATGCGGCATTCCTCGGCCGCTCTGGACCGGGCCCTTTGCCCATTGTCGACTGAATTCGGCTGACTTTTGTCTATTTGTGATCGCCGATCCCTGTGCCTCAGCCGCATGCTGCAAACCCTGTCCGCGCCGTGGTGTTTGGAGCGACAGCAGCAACAGCGCGCGACTTTCGTCGTACTGTTTGATATCGATACCCCGGATTTTCTCCACATTGTCAAAGATAAGGCTCTCAGCCGCGCGCTTGTACTAATCCGTGGTCGGTGGCGCCGAGAGGTCGCTGCGCAATCCCGCCTTCTGCTGACGGCAGGCAGCACACCGGCTCACATAAGCCTTGGGAAGCACTCTGATTTGCGCGCTACTAATTCTGGATGTAAATAGCTGTTTGATGGTGAGGATCACCGTCGATCAGGGTCTTTCGCCCCACCTGTGCGCATCGTGTCGTGGAATGTTGTGGAAGTTTGAGTAAAGCTCTCCCGTCTCCACGGACCCCATGCCGCTCTGACTTCCTAAGGGCGCTAAATCGACCTTTATTTGTGCCATTCCAGTTAGTGAACTCGGCCCTCAATGACGTACTTTCCTTCAACGAATGGCTTTCGTAGCAGAATCATGCGTTCAGATGGACAGTGCTGAATTCGCAGAGAAGTTTTTTTCTTTCATGACGACAGACAAGCTCTCTATTGTATATAAAGGTGCTGCAAACCATGCGCTGGCTGGGATCATATTGCCTGGACTCGCATCTACTGAACGAACTGTACTTTCAAACCATTTTGATATTCTCAAAGCTCAACCTCTCTCCTTTCGATATCCCAGAACCCCGCAAGTAGCCTGGATCGTTCCAGAGCTCCCCCTTCATAACCCCATGCACGTAACACTCACCCACCAGAGAATAGTCCCAACCGCCTCTTGCCTCATCATCTGGCAACATCGGCCTCAACAAGTACGGCACATGTCCGCCAAATAAGTCCCAAACCTCGTCTCCCTCTTCCATGTATCCTGGTCCGATCCCAATCAGTCCCTCCTCGGTCTTGAAGAGAACTCTGCCTTCCATGAAGGTCAAGATTGCGGAGCCAATCTTATCCGTCACGCTTCTAGCCTCGGAGTGCACAAACGGCGTCTGCCGCGCTGGCACAATCGCCACTGCCGAGCCACCCCCGCGGCTGTAGTAGAGCGGGTGATCCAGGATATTAAGCGCCATATCACAGACGTACAGGAACGCCTGCATCTCCCGCTCCTCACGCGTGGCAGCCGCCCGCTCGCCCTGACCGCCGCCTCCATAACCCTCCTTCTCTCCGTCCATCTCCAGCACCGGCGCCCCTTCGATCCAGCTCGCCGGCAGCGGCGGCCCGATCTTGATCTTCCGCGCCCTGTGCTTGCTGTACCGCGACCTCTCCTCCTCCTCCTCCTCCTCCTCCTCCTCCTCCTCCTGCGGTCGGCAAAGAGCGTGCGGAAGAAGGCCATCAGCGCGGACTCGCCGGTCTGGGGGTAGGCGGAGGAGGCGGTGTAGCCGAGCGAGGAGAAGAGCGCGCGGAAGGTCAGGGAGAAGGCGTTCCAGCGCCGGATGCGGTCCGAGTGCATGAGGGCGACGGAGAGGGCGGCGAGGAAGGTGCGGGCGGAGTGGGTCGAGGTGACGGTGGCGAGGCGGGAGCCGTGGACGGAGAGGCTTGTGGCGTCGATCTCCGGGGCCGGGTGCGAGGCGGGGCAGCCGCGGTTGATGTCGTAGTAGGGGGTGTCGTCGGATGGCCACTCGAAGCTGCGCAGGATGGCGGTGCGCCGCGGGAGACGCCAGTCGGGGACCCAGGATGGTAGGTCGCGGCCTTGGATGGGCCCGAGGCTGCTGGAGAGGATGGAGAGGCCTTGCTCGCGCGTGATCCAGAGCCGTGCGCACTTGGTGTACACGTCTGCGACTGTCACATTATCGGAGTAGTCAGGTTGTATGCCGGGATTCGTAGCATCCGTGAGCATTCCAAGGAGTGCGTAGACCTTGTCCCTCGGGTCCGTAGCATGAAGACCTCGGGTAAGTCGTAGAAGAGCCAACAGTTTCGGCTGCTTTTTCTCAGCTTCGATCGTCGTGCTCGCAAAGCGGGCCAGGGCGAGGATACTATCAGCAGCAGAACCCAGAATGCTCTGTGCGAGATTGTTTGCTTCAAGAGCAAGAGCGGTATTGGTGATGTACACCCAAGGGAAACTCAGTGATCCACACAATTTCGGCGTCCGCCGCAAGGCATGCTTCTTGAAAGGTCCATGCCCGGTGAAACCAAGCACGCTCGAGGAACATGGTGACCGCTGCATGCCCTGTAATTCTGCCCTTTCCGTAGCTTTCCTTGAGCTGCTCCGGCTGCCAACTTTTGAACCATTCAATTACGTCTCGGGCAAGCCATTCATGCAAGCCTGCCCATATTATTACTTTCGTGGCGTTGGAGTAAATCAGTCTCATCAGGTTTACTTGACTGTTCCGCTCCGAGATGTCTGACTGGTTGATACACAACGCGTCGATCCAGAGCCGCCTACGTTTGTCCTTTTGCCGAAGCCAGCGTAATAGTTCGTCCAAATTTTCTGTCACTCCAATGTCGTGGCGTCCCCAACGGATTGTTTTGCTCAAGTTCGGGTTTCCCCAGGCGTAGGAGACTGCTTCGTAAGAACCGGACTTGCAATTGTCCAGCTGTTCGATGGCAAGAGAGATACTAATCGGGTCGTGGAAGTCTCCCGGGTGTGAAACCAGGACCCGGATCCATCCCGCGCTTAACGGCTCGTAGAGATGAGACTCCAGCATAGGGTACGTTCTATTGTGGCAAATTTTTGCAGCTGTAGAAGAGGTTAGAGGACTATTCCTAGGGTACGGTGAGAGCGTTGGAAAACGGGTCAGAAGTGATAGCTCGACATATAGAATCCTTGGAAATGCCAAGGCTGCTGCAGAACATCAGTGTCATTTGGCTGTAGGTTGTACTAGAAACTCGGAATCAACCACGAACGAGGGAGTTAAATTAAGCAATCACAGGATGCATCCTTTATGGCGGTGCTTATACTACTGCTGTTGCTGATTGGTGCCACGAGGCCGTCTCCGCAGCGGGGCCAAACGGCTACGCGGCGAGGGATTAGATCCCTGTACGTAAGCCGGTTAAACACCATCGAATATTTACAAGAATAGGACCGCTTTACTTTTGGGAAAGACAAAAAGACAAATGAAGAAACTCTGAATCAGTACGCGAGCTTGCCCTGAACAACGCTTCATCTTCTTATTCGTCATATTCGCCGAAAGTGCACAATCTATCTATCGGCTGCAGCACTCCAATGCACCAAGATGCAGTTAATGTACATGATGTCACATTCACTTAGCATTCGCTCAGAATTTCCTAAAGAGATATTTGCCAAGACTCTGATGTAGAACATAATTTCTTCCACTGTGGTTCAATTCGCTGCATTCAGCTGCGGCTGGCCTCAGGTCCTTCAGTTCGGGCTTAATACAAAGACCGACAACATCATTTTACTCACACCCCATGATGATTTCCGTTTCCGGAGCTACTCCAGTAATAGTCCATTATCTCGCTACTACGACAAAGCGCCATGCCACCTTTGTGTCGGATTCCTCAGCAAGTTCAAAACCATGGCCACTTAGCAGCATCGGCCCTGACCATCATTTCTGCCAAATTGAAAACGTGCCTCCGCAATGCCACCCCGAAGAAACCCGTCTAGGAAAGCCAAAAAGACTGCTACTAGCAACGACAGTTCCCCTCCGTGTACTCCGAAACCACCCAGGAAACCAGCCCAGAAAGCCAAAAAGACCACCGGTACCAGTGACGACGATGTCCCCATCCCGACCTCTCCAGAGCTTCCCCAAGGACCTTTTACAACCGAAGTCATTGTCGACAGCCGGCTAAACCCGATCGATCTCACCCACAAAAGCCCATCCACCCCCCGTAAGAACACTGCCACGAGCCTAACGGCTCTTCGCCGCACTTCGCGCAGTAGAAATAGCAGCCACACCATTCATCAAAGCTGGATAACAGTCCCGCTCGTCTCAACCGAACCACTCAACTACGACCCGACCCGTCCAACCATCCTCTCCTTCACCCACCCAGGTCTCCACCCAACCGACCCCGACTACAACCTCACGAACCCGCAGCATACCGCGACCCCGCGCAGGCGATCGCAGCGCGTGGCCTCCCGCCCGAGCCCGACCACCGTTTCCTTCGCCCCGGCTAGCACCCCACGGTACGACAACACGCCGAACAGCCCTCCGCACGAGTCTTGGAGGAGCCGCCAGCAAAACACGCCGAGCAGCGCCCGTCCGATCCGGCCGGGGACCTCCTCGCCTCCGCCAGAGGCTCCCTCGTTCAGCTGCCCGACCGGCCCTCCGTCTGCGCAGGCGGCGGCGGCTGCTGCTGCTTCGCGCAGCCCCACGAGCCCAAAGTACAGTCCGGAGCATCCGGCGCGTGTTGTTGAGTACATCTCTATCGAGCGGAAGGGCCCAGCGGTTGCGGTCGCAACGGTGTCGCGGGATGAAGTGTCGAGGCCATTCCAGGGTGGGAAAGGGAAGCGGCCTAGTGGGGATGAGGGAGAGGGTAGGGAAAAGAGAGTTAAACGTGAGGCGCAGACGTGGAGGGGTGGGAGGGGAGGTAGAGGAAGAGGAAGGTGGAGAGGCTGGGGTAGGGGTGCGGGAAGAGGGAGGGGATGGGGACGAGGGAGGAGTTAGCGAGGAAGTTTCTTATTTCATCTAAGTACAAGTTGTGTGGTATCTCGCAAGTGTGTAATAATCGACGCTGTTTATTTATCTACTATGGTGGTGGTAAACCTTCCAAAAGCTTTTACTCTCATCCTCTTACTCTTTCCATGTACAACCACGGACAAGACCACTCAAAGCGTTTTTTCTCTTATGCCTCGCAAAAGCGTACTCACATTAGCTTCTCACTTCGGCCCATTTCTATCCCCCTTCACAAAGGCGGCCCAATCCGCCTTAACCTCCCTCCTCTCCTCTTCTAAACCGACAATTCCATCGCCCTCTTTCCACCCCTCCCAATCCCCCAACGTCGCCAAATGCCGCATCGTCGGGCGCCCATGCGGACAATTCCACGGTTTGTCGATGTCACCCATCTCCCGCACCACCTTCTCCATCTGACGCTTGGTCAGCGTCTTCCCGATCATAATGCTACTCCTGCACGCCCGCATCGCCAGCATTTTCCGCACTTTGCCTGGGCGCGGGATGCTCGATTCCTTCTCAGGGGAGAGCGAAGACTCGTTAAGCAGGGCGACCAGCTCTTCAAGGTCCGAGACGGTGAAGGTGGTTTCCTTGCTGACGGGCAGGCCGAGAAGGCTGCAGCGCTTTCCGACAGGGGCATCGCCGCTGGTGTCGGTAGTGAGCTGGAAGCCATTGGCGGCGAAAGCGGAGGGGTGGGAGAGGATGATCTCTTCTTCAATGGCTGTGAGATCGAGGGTATGGGGATGAACGAGGCGTTGGGGTGCGAGAATGGTGGTGTTGGTGAGGCGCTCGAAGTTGATTTTCTCGTCTGAGGCATGCTGGTCGATAATAAAGAGCTCATCTGCATGGGAGATGGCGGCCGGTGGTGTAGGCGCTTGTGTCGGCCTCTGAGTTGTTGAAAGAGAGGAGGAAGCAGGACGGACTGCGAGAATGAAACCGAGATTGAATTGGCCGACGATGCGCATCCTGCCAAAGTCAGACTTTGAAACGGTCAAGGATAGCCGTTCCTCAGGTGTCTGGTCAGTCCTGCTGCTCGAAAACTCCCCGTCTTCCTCGGCCTCCCTTGTGTAAGCTTGAAGCCGCTCGTCAAGTTGTGTTAGAGTGCGCTCAATCTTCAAGACTGATGTCTCCAGGTGCTGGACCAATTGCAAAGTCGATGCCCTCTTTGCATTTCCTTTTAGGATATTAGTAGCACGTTTCAGGTTGTCCTGTGTAGGTCGGGTTGCCGTCTCTTCTGCCTTCGCAATAATCTCCGCGACACGGGTTTCCTCCCGTGCTTTCTTCTCATCTTCATCTAGATATTGATCATCGGAATCTTCATCTTGCTGCACGAATAAAGGCGAGTCCTCGCGAGGAAGCTGCTCAGCATTTTCGCCATCACCAGCGCCAGCTTCATCTTCCTCAGGCACAGCTTCATCTGAATCCTTCTCTTCGGCTGAGGCTAAAGCCTCCTCGGCGTCTCTGTCAGAGGCATCATCGCCAGACTCAGCCATCTCAACATCACTCAATCCCTCCTTAGTTTGGTCCGGCGCAGAAGAGTCGGGCTCTTCTACACCTTCAGCTGCGTTCTGTTCATCTTGGCTCTCGACCTCAGACTCGACCTCATCATCTTCTATTTCGTCATTCTCTGTTCCAGTCATGTCCATACCCGGGGCAGTGAACAGCCGCAGGCTGCTCACGAATCCAGAATTCTTCCCCGGCGACGGTAACATCCCACCCTTTAGGTCATACTTTGGGGTGTGAATCCTGCGGCGTTTCGCCTCAGGGGTGCCGATGGTCATAGTGGTAGTTTTGTCGCCAATGGTAATCGTGGCTGTTTCCGTGGGGGCTCGTTTTGGTCGCATACGATCAAAGGCGTTCTGGATCGGGCCTGGAGAATTTTTCTGTGACGAAGTCTTGATGATTGAAATACCCGGCTCTTGTTCATCCCCTTCTGATGTTTGTGAAGAAGGTTCCTGGATTCTTTTACGTGCTGTCTTGGCTTCCTGACTTGCGATGCGGTCGTTGAAATCTTGCACTGCACGGGGAATGGCGGGCATATGCGGAGTAGACCACAGGCCCCCTTTCGTATCGCCTGATTCCTCAGAAGTACGCTGTCCACCATCCTCTTTATCACCCTTCGCCAGAAACCTGGCAAGCTTTTGCTTCTCTTTTGAGACCTCGTCGCTCTTCTGCCGGGCTGGAGCTTGCGCTGGCAGCTGACTTCGACTCGTTGAATCTCTGCCAACAAAGTTCTGTATCAGGCTGGTGGACTGGCCACCCCTGTCCTGTGTATTGGGAGAACTCGATCTTGCGTTTGACTCTTCATCGTCGCTTCTTGCGTCAGGGGCGTCGCCTGCACTATCCGAGTCTCGAGCGGGGGATGCTGTGGATGAGTTCCTCACAAAGTTCAAAGGCTTGAACTGAGGGAGCTTCTTCGCACCTAGCTGTGCTTGTGGAACGGTCTGGTCATGCTCCTCAAACAGCTGGATCAACGCTCCTTTGAGTGCCTCCAATAGGGCCGTCTGGTCGTGTAACAGAATAGTCCGCTTGTCAGGCGAGACATTGACATCATATGCACCGGTGTCCATAACCAGGTTCGCAAAAATGAACGGGGATTGCGTCACATTGTAGGACTTGTACACTTCGTTAACAGCCTTCGAAACCTGAGGCAGAGCGCAGGGTCTTGAGTTGACGAAAAACATCTGGCGGTCAGGAGTCTGCCTTCCCTCGCCGAAAACCGGGCGGGATATGTGACCTTGGATGCGAACTTCTCGAGAACTCGCATCATCCTGGGTGCTCCAGTTCTTTGCGTTCTGTGTTCCTACAGTGGTTGGTGTCATCTCGAGGGTAAGATCGAGTGGGATTAGGGCGAGTAGCATCTTCGCGCCGTAAACATTGGCAATGTTCTCTCGCGTGGTGGGGTTGGGCTTAGTCGAAAAGACAGCGGTCTTCTTCCTGATGGGCAGTTAGCATCTGGCCTTACAGGCATTTTATGAGATCCGTACCCTTTAGCAGCCTGGCTGCTTACAGCGAACCTTACCCCAACACTAATACAGGCGTACGCATGGAGTAGACCCAGCACTTTGCCGTACTCTCTCTTGATATTCTTACCCAGCTCACGCCTTCTAACCGGCAGATTGTAGAATAGATTCTCCACCGCCACCGTTGTTCCCTTCTGGCTCGCCACGACGGAGGTCCCTTTAAGCTTACCCAATGGTTCAAAATCCAGGCGCGTGCCCTTCGGCCCATCGCTGGCGCGGGCAGTGAGGATGTGGAAGTGGGAGAGAGCGCAAAGCGAGGACAGGGCTTCGCCGCGAAAGCCGAAGGTCTGCAAGGAAGACAAGTCATCGTAGGTTAAGAGCTTCGAAGTATAGTGTTTCAATGCTATGAAGACACATTAGCGCAGCACGTCTACGGTCCCTCGGGGGAGTTGCGCACCGATGGTCTCGTAGTCGTCGGGCGCGATTCCGTGGCCATTGTCCTGCACCTCGATCGAGTCGAGGCCATAGTTCTTGAATCTCACATCTGGACTGGCGCATTAGTACGCAAATGTAAAGCCCATGCATGCTCGTGACCTGCCTATCGAGGTAGCGCCGGCATCCAAGCTGTTCTCGACCAGCTCTTTAACGACAGAGCAGAGGTCAACGATGACTTGCCCAGATTGAATTTGATGTACCTGGGGTTCAGAGTGTTAGCAGACGGACGTAAGAAGGAATGCGACGCGTAGAACCCACAGAGCGGCCCTCGATAGCCTTGATGGTCGCCATTTCAGCCCATTGTGGTTGCGGAGGCGAGCCGCGTTCGCGGAAGACGCGATGACGCGACGGCCACGGCTGGCGTTTAATTGTTGCCGCTCGCCCTCCTGCCTCAGGCACTAACTTTCTTTCCGTACCACAGCTAGTTTGTGGCTGCTTTTTGATAGCAAATATATTTGAGTGGGGTATATACGCATCAAAATCACCTCTAAGCAATGTAAACCAAGGCACTCGAGCATTCAACTCAGGCTGCATCCTCGTCATTTTCCTTCTTCTTTCTTGGTCTACCGCGCTTCTTCTTCTTCTGCGGTTTCTCTTCCTCCACCACAGGTACAGGCGAGGGCTGTTCTATGGTATCCGCAGTTTCCATATGCAGTGCCGGCAGGGCGGCCGCTTCGTCCTTGAGCTCGACATATGGTAGAGGCTTCCCTTGCCATGTCAACGCTATATCCGACTTAACCTCCCCTCCCGCATCTTTCTCTGCCGGCATATACCTCAATGTAACTCCCAGACCCTCTAACCCTCTTGCCCTAGCACTCGCGTTCCAGAGAAATTGTTCCACCCGCCCATCCGGATCCACCTTCAAGAAGCCCATCGGCCAGCGACTCCTCCCCAGCGCGTCCATAACGCCCTTTGTCGCCTTGTTCGTCGTCGCCAGCAGCCCCAGGAAATCCTCCTCCCTCCACTGCGCCGGCGCACCGGTAAACGCGCCTTCCAGCTCCCTCACATGCTTCGGGTTCAGTATCTTATTGCTAGCTTTGCATTGTATCAGCACGCGCAACAGAAGCGGTCGCGGCGACGCGTCGGCAGGGACCGGGAGCGCCCACGACCCAAGCAGGTCGATGCCGAAGTCGGAGGCGCGCCCGGTGCGGGTGAGTTGGAAGCCTAGGCGCTTGAGTGTCGCGGCGACGGTGTACTCGTAGTGCGTGCCGATGTAGACGGTGCGGTCGGGCGCGAGACTGACGCGCGAGGCGTACGCGAGAAAGGAGGGGAGGTCGTGGTGGTTCTCGGAGCCGGGAGCTATTATGGGGTCGATTAAGCGGGGAGGCTTGCTGGAGGAGGCGCGTATGGGGGCGAGCGAAAGCCTGAGGAGCGACGGCCTGAAGCAGCGGCGAAGCATTGAGGTCATTGTAGAGACGTGGGGTGTATTGATGACGTCGAATCAGAATAGAGACCCATAGCTCTCATGGCATAGGCCAAACCCAGCGTGTTGAGCAATTAGGCATCTCCAATGGCTTTGGGAATGGTTGATGACGCAGATGGTGGCAGAAAAGTGCCTGCAGCTGCGTGCAGGGACCGAAACGCCGATCTTCCGAGCTCGAGCTTGAGCTTCCAGCCGCGGGCTCTTCCACATCTTGCTCCTCCATCTCGACCGCGATTGCCCGCCGGCGACCCTCCGTTTTGACGCGTTCTTCACTCTATCTCCTCCGCCGACCGTCGCCAGTCTCCGCAACCATGGCGGACATCCTCACGCAGCTCCAGCAGGCGCTCGACACTGTGAGGCGCAAGGCCCTTCCGCACATCCTCCCAGAAAGATATTGACTTCAGCAGCTCGTGCAGCAGATGTACGCCGGCGTCATGTACACCAACACCCGCCATCCCTACGCCGACATCCCCGGCCAGCCCCACGACGCCGATCGCGACCAGAACCAGCCCGGAGGCGCCGGTGAGAACGGCCCCGCGAACGACAGCCAGCCAGGTGGTGCCAACAACGGCAACGGCGATCGCCCGCGTTCTCCGCCACCAGACCCCGACTTTGCCGTCACCCAGCACGAGATCGCGTCGGACATCATCATGAACATGGCGCGCATCAATGCGCTCGCGGACAGGTTGCCCGGTATTGGGTTCAGCGAGCAGCAGCAGATGGCGCGCCTGGAGGAGCTGGATCGCGAGCTGCGCGAGGAGGGGCAGAAGCTGCAGGAGGCTAAGCAGGAAAAGGATAGGCTGCTTGGTCTGCTGGACGAGCGTATCATGAAGACACGCAGGCCTTGAAGGGATACCCGAATGGGAGCACACAACCAGGAGCTCTTTTGAATGAGTTCGGGCTACATGGACAAGGAAATAATTGCACAGGCATCAGCGTTGGCGTTACATGACGGTCGGAGAACGGTCATCTTGGGGATCGGTGTTCCGGTAAACCAGAGGTTTTTTTTTACTGCAGTACATTTGGGTCTTTCCTTATCTGGATACCCCCAGAGTTACCGAGAAGGTTGACCATTACCGACAAGGCAGGGTTTAACAGTCATAGAGGGTCTTGGAGTCTGGCTCTGGCTTTGCAATTGCTGTTTGCTTGTATGCCTGCTACAAGCTACCATCCGCCGGGGATCGTATTGAGATTACTGGCCCTGATTGCTGTTCTGTTTCCCGCTCTGTGCCAAAAAACCGGTTTACTTACTATCCAAGACGGCATCTGATCCAATTCTTGGCGCATATGCGGAGTACGTAGGTGATGGAGCTCCACATCGGGAACAGTAGCCGAAGCGGCTACTTCGGCTGTCTACCCGATCTGGCCGAGAGGTACTTCGGACTCTTCTTGGACAACATATGTAAGCCCGCGACCTAGTAGAAGCCCGAATATATTGAAGCCCGCCGCATTATTTTTCTCATTTTACAATCAAATCCGTCTTCACACATCGTCACTCAGTTGCAATGGGGCCTGTTCAACAAACGTCGGCATTCGACTCTGCGGAGTACATACCGCCGGACGCCATCTTTGAAGTCACGAAACGATATCTTGCAGATCAGAATCCGAACAAAGTTAATCTTGGCCAAGGGACGTATCGGGACGAGCGCGGCCAGCCATGGGTGTTACCATCTGTCAAGGCAGCGAAGGAAGAGATTGGCGATTGTGGGCATGAGTACCTTCCAATCGCTGGGTTGGCTGCCTTCCGGGAGCAAGCCACAAAGCTGGTTCTGCGCGGATCAGACGTATTGAAAGAGCAGCGAGTAAGTGCTGAAATGCACGATGCCCAAAACTCATTCTAATAATCTCAAAAGGTGGCTTCCTGCCAGGCGCTTTCAGGGACCGGGTCACTTCTTCTCGCTGGCCTTGCTCTCAAGAAAGCCAAGACAGGCGTCGATACTGTCTACATTACCGACCCGACATGGTCGAACCATGACTTGTTGTTCAGCTCTTTGGGTTACCGCGTGAAAAAGTTGCCGTACTACAAGGACAGATCCTTCGATTTCGAGGGCTACCTCAATGCCCTCCGGTCAGCAGATGACCACTCCGCCGTCGTCTTGCACGCTTGCGCCCACAACCCGACGGGCTGCGATCCTTCACGTGACCAGTGGAAGCAGATTGCGACGGTAATCAAGGAGAAACGCATCTTTCCCATCTTCGATTCAGCATACCTGGGCTTCAACTCGGGCTCGGTGGACGAAGACGCATGGGCCATCCGATACTTTTTGGAAGATCTGGCTCTCGAGGCCGCTGTCTGCATGTCTTTTGCGAAGAACATGGGCCTCTACGGCGAACGAGTTGGTCTCGTCCTCTTCGTCACGGCATCTGCAGAGATAGCCCGAACCATGCATTCCATCCTAGAGAACGTGCAGCGCTCGACAGTGTCAAACCCTCCCGCGTATGGCGCTCGGATCGCAGCCACCGTTCTTGAGAAACCTGCAATCGCAAAGCAGTGGGCTCAGGATCTGATTACCATGTCAGGCAGAATTCAGTCCGTGCGAAAGAAGCTCTATGACGAATTGGTAAAACTGGAGACTCCGGGTGACTGGACTCATATCATCAAGCAGAGCGGCATGTTCGGGTACACAGGAATCAGTCGCTCTCAAGTCGCGCAGCTTGAAGGTTAGCAGCGGTTTTTTAAATCAATAGTGCTATTGCTGACTTATTTTGCAGAAAAACATCACATCTACATGGCCGACACTTCGAGGATCTCTATCGCAGGACTCAATGATGGAAATGTGACGTACGTTGCCAAAGCACTGGATAATGTCGTCCGTACAGTTTAGTAGTCAAACAAAATACCAGTCTCATCTTAGACAATTGCAAACAAAATCGATCAAGCCGGTCAAGTCTTGTTGTCTTGTACAAAGTTGATCTCTCCAATACTGTTTTCCAGGGCTAGGCCTTGTCCTTTAGGCTCTGCTCGTCTTTTGGCTGAATGGTTTTCTTTCATACTTGAGAACAAATGGTGATTTTCATACCGTCCCCCGACTGTTTCCCGAGTTTCAGTAGCTTATTGAAGATAGCGGTGGTCGGTAGGATATCAAAGTGCACAGAATGATCAGCTCAGAAGCAGCCTCGATATGCCCGGACCGAACTACCTTGTATTTTCAGCTGTCTTCTGCAGTTGCAACACATGTCATAGCGTGCCTTGACTCTGTGATCTCGACAATCGCGGCATGCCTGGTGCCACCACCGACAATTTCCGCAGGGACCAGTGAGTCATCCGACAAGACTGATCTTACTTAAATTGCTTCTGGCCGTAGGACGCTGAAGCACTAACCCGGACTTATAAATCCATGATGATTTATGCTCGTGCTATCCATACGAATATCTCAGCTCTCACGCATAGGTGTAAAGTTTGTGCTCGTCGTCAGCTTCAGCACCATACTGTGGTATCGGACCTTGTCAATCTGATCAAAAATGGAACCCAAATTCACGTGCAACTCGATAAGAGCGTGCCCCTCCTTGAGTCAAGAAAACATCGTCACATGGTCTGCCCATAGCCATATTGAATGCTATGGCGGGGACCAGATCCGGTATGCTGTCGGGACAGCGCCGACATTGCGCCTGGTCCTATCTCCTCCTACAGCTTATTGGCTGGTCGTACGATTCTTGCCGGATTCAGCCCCGTGTAACGGAGCCGAAAATCTCACATCCGATCTGGATAGCAATTCCATAGATGGCTCGCGGAAAGTTGATCCATTATCGGTAAGTCCGTTCAGTTACTAAAATATGTCTGTAAAGCTATGGGGCCATAGGAAAACATTTTATTGGCCATTCTTCTGAGCGGGGTTCCATTTGCCGTTGACTATCAGCCCCGTGAGGGGTTGACATCCCACATATCATCCAGTCTTGATGCAATCAGCGTCGGAAAGCCAGCCGATGTACGACCACATGACATGAATTACCCAAAGAACCACGATAAGTCCCAAAAGAGTCCATTCATAAATCAGTGTCTTGATTGCTACTATAAGCCGTCATTTCCGCAGCTAACGACACGCCGTACCCCCCGCGTCCTACTGAACTATGGCCAACTCATCCCTTGCAAGAAGAACCACCACAAAGGCATTGAGGATCCGAAATTCACGATGCAGGGCATCCATCGCTCCGACACTTAGAAGCAGCAGCCTGAACAAGGAGCGATTTGACTCAAGTTCGAAGGAAGCCGAGAGGCAGAGCGCAGCAGATGTCACCCCCTCGCCGCTTTCGGCTCTGCCGACTGGCATGCTCCTCAGATCAGCCTTCATCAACACGATATCATCAAAACTCTATCTTCTCACTCCGGCTCTGTCAATTCTCTCAGCGCTCTGCAAACCCGGCAGGGGCTTCATATTAAGCGTCGACCGTAACCCGTTCCTCCACTGGATCTTGAAGAGAACCTTCTACAAACAGTTCTGCGCCGGGGAAACTGGAGACGAGACCCGAGCCACAACTCGAAAGTTGAGAGAAATGGGATTCCGCGGCACCATTCTCACCTACGCAAAGGAGACCGTGTTTGATCATCGCACGAACACACAACATGGGTTGGACGTCGCGAACCGAGAAGATGCAGCGAAAGAGTTGTGTGACAACATCGAGGCCTGGCGAGAAGGAACACTAAAGACCGTTGATCTGCTGGGAGAAGGTGATCAACTGGCCGTGAAGTACATCTGCTCTTACCGCCCTCCATTTCCCCAAACGGAGCATTGACTGTGTACCAGGCTGACCGGAGCTGGCCCATCGGTGTGCGAAGCCTTTACCGCCGGATCCCTGCCGAGGCAGCAGATGATGGACGCATTGGACGAGATCTGCGTGCAGTGCAGAGACCGCAAGGCCCGCGTCGTGATCGACGCCGAGTCGCAGCACTTCCAGCGCGGCATCGCGCGCGTGGGCCTCGAGCTCATGCAGCGGTACAACAAGGACGGGTACGCGCTGGTCTACAACACCTATCAGGCCTATCTCAAGGGCACGCCGGCCGCGCTGGCCCAGCACCTGGCCGCCGCCGTCGAGGAGGGGTTCACGCTCGGCCTCAAGGTGGTGAGAGGGGCCTATTTGGCCTCGGACGAGCGGTCCTTGATCCATGACACAAAGCGGCAGACCGATGACGCCTACGACAGCATCGCTCAGGGAGCGCTCAGGCAGGAGATCGGCGAGTTTGGAGCGAAGGGCGGCCGGCCTTTCCCGGCTGTGAATCTGCTCGTGGCAGGCCACAACAAGGCCAGCGTGCTGGCTGCTCACGAGTTGCACCAGCAGCGGGTGAGCGTGGGTCTGCCGACGGTGCCGGTCACTTTCGCGCAGCTCCATGGAATGTCGGACGAGCTCAGCTTTGGGTTGCTGGCATTGAAGAAGGGCCCCGATGCGGCGCCGGAGGTCTACAAGTGCTCGACTTGGGGCAGCATGGGCGAGTGTCTGGCATACCTGATGCGGAGGGCAGCAGAGAATCGCGACGCCGCATCGAGAACGGCAGATGAGCACGCGGCATTGAAATCAGAAATGGGGAGGCGGCTCAAGGTGCTGTTCTCTCCCTCTCTTTGGTTCGGTATGAGGTAGCAGGTCTCCAGGTAGCTCCAAGGCGTAAAGCGAATCTTTCCCTTACTCATTCTCTTGGTGCACCAGCCATGTGAAAGCATCGCATAGAGGCGGAAGACAAGATAGCCATGCTTTCCTCACGCCCAAGGAACGTCTAGAGCCCCGCATTGCCTGCAGGAGCTAGCGCACCGATTAGGTAAATTCGACCTCTTATCAGCTCGGATGCCCTCCCGTTCCCCACAACGGCCGGACATCCCCACAGTCGGCTTCTCTAACGGACTGCCATAGTCATGGGACGTTGGCCGGACATGTCTCCATTGATGTCATCAGAATAAACCAGACCCGCCAGGCTTAAGACCGCTTCCTTCTGGGCCATGGCTTAATCTTGTCAGAAGCTTCGGCGAGCGTTTGCATTGCGAAGAACGATTTCCCTGGCTTAATCACATCATGGCTGAATTGAAAAATGCCACTCTCTGCGTGTTGGGCTGCGGTATGCTGGCTTGCTACGACCTCTAGAGCGTCATTGTATGACATGCTGACGAATTACGGACAGGAAACCTGGGCACTGCCATTCTCACCAATCTGGTTAATGTCCCTTCGGGTGGGACCGAGACCTTGCCATTCATCAAATTCATAGCCTGTGTACGAAGCGAGAGATCTGAACAGGCACTGAAAGATCGATTCTCCCAGAGTTCACAAAACTTGGTGATCTCAAGGGGAGACAACATCAAAGCTGTACAAGATTCGGACGTTGTCATCCTGGGCGCAGATCCGGCCGACATCGAGAAGGTGTTGACGCAGTCCGGCATTCGCGATGCCTTGACGAACAAGTTGCTGATCAGCGTCGTCGCCGGCTGGACGCGCCAAAAGCTCGAGAGCACCGTGTACGGCAGCGAGACCACCGCCAGCAACCAGGAAGGCCGGGCTTGGGTTGTGCGCACGCTCCCCAACATCGCGGCGCTTGTCTCGCAGTCCCTCACGGCCATCGAGGTCTCGGAGCCTGCCTTGCCGGACCGGTACCTGCATCTCACGGACTCGATTTTCCAAAGAATCGGCCGGACCGTTCACATCGCCCCGAAGCTGATGAACGCTACCACCGCCCTCGCGGGATCGACGCCAGCCTTCTTCGCGGTGATCGTGGATGCGTTGATCGATGCTGGCGTGGCGGTCGGGGTTCCCAGAGACATGGCGCACACCATGATCTTCCAGGCCATGCAAGGCACGGCCACGATGCTCCAGAGCGGCGTCCACCCAGCGCTCCTTAAGGACCAGGGCACGTCTCCGGAAGGGTGCACGATTGGTGGTCTTATGGTTATGGAAGAAGCTGGCGTTCGAGGCCACATCGGGCGTGCGCTGAGGGAAGCTATTACGGTTGCTCGGCTCATGGAAAACGTCCCGCATGTAAACGATACAAGACAGTAGAAAACACGCAAGGTAGCTTTGTTGATTGCATTATTCGTAAAGCAAAGTTCGAAATTTGAGATATCGAGAAGTGATGAAGTTTCAATACATTGACCAAGCATGGGCGATCAAGTCATTCAACGGAAACGGCTTGAATTTCGAATTCTGAAGTAAAAGTGTTGTTTATGTTGACTTGCAGCGCCCAAAGTCTAATCATGCACCCATAAATGCCTTGTGGAAGAACGATCTCGCCTCAATGTTTGTAAGACACCCAAATCCAAAAGCCGGGATGATTCGAACACACCGCACTACAGTCGCTGACGCCAGACCTCGTCGGATTCGTGCAACTCTGTCCGTGAAAGCTACCCCTGTTTGTCTATCATACAGATCGAGTCCGAGCAAGTGCACGGGAGTAGCTACCAGCTGTGACAGAACGGGCACTGTCAACTGCGTAATGGTCTCTTTGCTGTGTGGATCGGCCATGCTGTCGGGGATGGCGCCCGCCAACCAGGGAGCCAGGGTAAAGGAACCGAATATGGTCAACCCATCACGGACCAGAAAAGCCGCAGTAGCGGGTTTTGGGACTGCGGCTCGGCCCTTGCTGGCCACCACTGTCCGGGCTTTGTCGGCAACACTGCCGGTGCCGTAGAACTGGGCAAAGCGGAGATCCTTCCAGACACCCAATGGCACGTTGATCACCATTGTGGAGAGGAATGTGATGGTGCCAGTGGCGGCTGCGTGGAAGTCTTTGGCAAGGGTCTCCGCTCCATTGGCCACGGTGTATGTAGCTGCGTATAGGGTCCAGACAGTGGCAAATGGCCTGGAGAACACGAACCTCCCCGGTCGCATCAAAGCTGAAAGGGTATGAGTGCGTATGCTGCGGTTGAGGGGCTTGTTCAAAGATGCTTCTTCGACAACGGCCCTGGATATAGTCAGCGCTTCAGTGTCCATGTCTGCCCAGCCATCCGCCAACTTCTTACCTGTCGATTACGGTCACCGCGGGAGCAACCAATGTTGCTGATATCGCGGCGGCAGAGAAGTCCCCGGCGAGCTGCCTCCACACATGGCCTCGATTGTTGGGATCGCTCCGGCTGTTGAGGAGCTTTTGCGCTTCTTGTTGCGCCATGAAGCCAGCACTCATTTCCTGCGGCGTGTGGGTGCCCTTCGATTTGTCGTCCTGTCAGCCTGCCATTTGTTTAGGCGCATTTATCTATTCTTTGCCAAGCACAGAATCTCTGATCCACTACTGAGAAACGACGCCTATCCTGGGCCTGAAAGACCGTGCTTGCTTTTCTTAGACTTGTTCAAGTTTTATCGTTCTTCTCGGGATTGCTTTCTACTCATCTAAAATCTCTTCCATCTGCTTGGAAAACATAGAAGTAGAACATTCTCGAGAGAGATGGCGGGGAAAAGCTCAGGCTGGCAATCAAGTGCACTTCCCAAAACGGAAATTCTACCCTTTCAACGCGGGTGTGACCCGACAGCGCGAGCATGACAGACTCTGTGATCAACATTGTGGCAGACAATTATCAGGGCGGTCGGCTACGCTCCCGACACAGCGCCGCATTCCTCCCACCTTTGTCGAAACCGACGTGGATACTGCACAGGTCGGCGCGGCGTTGCGGGGTACTGCGGGGCCCACAGCTGCTGTCTCGGCAGCGGTCCCGGCGCATCTCTGACGTGCTGGTGATAGGCATCTTCCACGCTAAACATTTCGCCGGGTAGCTGCATGTGTCCAATAAAAAAGCTGGCTGTCTTCGCAATTCAAGATGTCGTCTCTTTCCCTGACTGTTGTCCTTCTCCAATCCCCCACATTCAACAGATAATATGGCTGTAACAAGAACACTCGCGTCGAACTTGATGCGCCCTGTGCGGCCCACCGCGCAAACCCTGCGTCCTGTTCCTACTGGACTTTGCTACCAGCGACGGACAAAGGCCACTGCCCCGTTCAGACTCCCTGATCCCCGGAATGAGCCAAACGTGAGCATCTCAATGTTTTCAAAGGAAAAAACCAACAGGCTAATTGTTCTTGATTTCAGCCTACCTACGAGAGGGGGTCCCCCGAGCGATTCCAGCTGGAGAAGGCCTTGACAAAGCTTCGATCACAGCTACCTGTCAAGAGCGAGATTTTCTACAACGGCAAAGCACACACCACATCCAAGTCATTGGACCAGGTCCTGCCTTCGGAACACAAGACTACCTTCACCAACTACCCGCTTGCCTCCAAGGAGCAGGTGTCGACCGCAATCGAGTCCGCGCTGAAGGCGAAGAAGAGCTGGGAAGACACACCGTTCGTGGACAGAGCCGCTATCTTCCAGAAGGCAGCCGAGCTGGTGACTACCAAGTACCGGTATGAGCTCATCGCAGCTACCATGCTGGGCCAGGGCAAGAACATCTGGCAGGGCGAAATTGATGCCGCAGCTGAATTGGCGGACTTCTTCCGTCTGAACTGCAACTATGCAGCCGAATTGCTGGAAAGACAACCGACTCGTGGAAGCAACGGCATGTGGAGGTACGTGATACAGTGACTACTCTAAATATATAAGAGGACGGACAGCTAATTACGCTCACAGCCGCATGGATTACCGACCCTTGGAAGGATTTGTCTACGCTATCTCCCCATTCAACTTCACTGCACTTGGTGGTAGTTTGGTGTCTGGCCCGGCATTAATGGGTAACGTGGTTCTTTGGAAGCCCTCCCAGTACAACATCTACGCCAGCGCAATCGTCTACAAGATTCTGCTGGAGGCTGGTCTTCCCCCGGATGTCATCCAATTCGTTCCCGGCGACGCCGAAGAAATCACGGACGTTGTTCTTGCCAACCGTGACTTTGCTGGCCTGAACTTCATTGGATCATCGGATGTGTTCCGCTCCATCTACGCCAAGATTGGCGAGGGTATTGGAAAGAAGACCTACCGCGAGTTCCCCCGTGTGGTTGGCGAGACGAGTGGCAAGAACTTCCACCTCATCCACTCATCTGCCGACATCCCGAGCGCTGTCAACCACACCATTCGCGGCGCTTTTGAGTACCAAGGCCAGAAGTGCTCGGCTACTTCTCGAGCATACGTCCCCCAGTCTCGAGCGAAGGAGTTCCTTGACGGCTTGAAGAGCGGCGTCAACGAGATCACCATCGGAAGCCCGGATAAGGACCTCGAAGCTTTCATGGGTCCTGTGATCCACGGCCGGTCATTCGACAAGATCAAATCCATCATTGACGAGAGCAACAAGGATTCGTCAGTGAAGCTGCTGTCTGGTGGCACTTACGATGGCTCCGTCGGCTACTACGTGAACCCGACTGTCTACCAGGTTGATTCGCCAGACCACAAGCTCTTCAACGAGGAGATCTTCGGGCCCGTACTGGCTGTCTATGTCTACCCCGATTCGGAATGGAGCTCCCTTCTGAAGAGCGTCGACCAGAACGGCGGCGGGCTCGCCTTGACTGGCGCCGTGTTTGCCGAAAACCGCACCGTCATCCGCGAGGCTGAAGACGCTCTCCGCTACTCTGCGGGCAATTTCTACATCAGTAAGTTATTAGAAGCACCACAGCATTTCTTGCAAAATCTAACATGGGTGTGCCACTAGACTGCAAGACCACTGCGGCCCTGATCGGTCAGCAATCCTTCGGCGGTGCCCGCGCCAGTGGTACCAACGACAAGGCTGGCAGCTCGGACGTCCTGCGCCGCTTCACGAGCCCTAGGTTGATCAAGGAGGAATTCTTCCCGGTGACTACTTTCAAATACCCAAGCAATCATTGAGGTTGCGAAAGAGGGGGCAGTTGATATGGAGCGGTCTACAAAAGGAAGAATGTGTCTTGGTATCTGATAGAAAAGGATTATCCCGAAGGAATTGAATATGATTTTCATGCCTCTACTTTGCTGCCTCATTGGCTGTGAAATTCGTGCAAGTGTT
This sequence comes from Neofusicoccum cordaticola, assembly GCA_009830905.1. Lineage (NCBI taxonomy): Eukaryota > Fungi > Ascomycota > Dothideomycetes > Botryosphaeriales > Botryosphaeriaceae > Neofusicoccum > Neofusicoccum cordaticola. Next base: position 1,400 of record RHKD01000113.1, on the reverse strand, counting down.
AGTTCTCAATAGTTTCCTCTCAATGTTGACCTCGGAAAACACAGTCCAGATTATGTGACCGATGGTCTGTGTATGAAGATCGACGTCCCCAGATCCACACACTGCCATCGGGTCTGGCATGTGAACCCACATTACACAGTAGGACAGATCCTTGCATTTAGCTTCAGCTTTTGGGACCTTCCGCCGGCACACCTCTAGTGAAGACGTAGCAATTGAAGATGTCTGTTTCAGAGTCTCAAGAAGCGTGCCAAAAGGTGTTACCGCAAGAGACAATGCACATTTGCCGTCAATACCCGCGACGCCTCCGCCGTTCGTCTATTCATCGGCGGGGTAGTCTCCCGGAGAGGTTACCGATAACTGTTTTGCCTCTGGCGTGAGCGATAAGAAAGATCGGCTCGAGTATGCAACCCCGCAGTGGACTGAGTTGGTCTCATCGGCAGGCCTTCCGGGCCATCTGACGTGTGCCCCACCTTCCCGGAAAGGGTTTCCATTCCCACCTCACCGGGCCAGGCAATGCAGCGAGATCGCCCTGACGTGCTTTAATTGTAGCAACCACAGCTGCGAGCAGTGCACATATATATCCATGCTCATCCGGCTGAGCTAAGGTGGTCTTGGTAGACAACTTCATCACGTAATCTCCACCATGGGTGTTCTCAAAACCGACGATCCAATCATCGTAGTTGGGGCTGGTGCCTTTGGTCTTTCGACAGTGCTGCACCTGTCCCAGGCCGGCTACACCAACATCTCAGTCTTCGAACAGGACAGCCAAATCCCTCCCCGCCAATCAGCCGCCAATGACATCAACAAGATCGTACGGGCTGAATATGAGGATCCGTTCTACACAGACCTGACCATTGTACGCCAACCCGCACCCATCTCCCCCCCCCTCCGCTCTGATACAGCCCGAAGTCACTCCTCCGCAAGAGCCCCTGCTAACCCGCGCCCGCCGCACCACCTAGAAAGCCATCTCAGCCTGGCAAACCCCCCTCTTCGCGCCGCACTTCCACCAGACCGGCTTCCTGCACTGCGTCTCGTCGGCAGCGCCGGACAAAGCCATCGGCACGCTGGACCGCTTCCACGCTTCAGCCCAGCGACACCCGGCCATCGCGCCGCACGTGGTGCCCATCGACAGCGACGCCGACATCCGGCGGCTGGTGTGGCAGTACAAGGACGCGCCGCTGCCAGGCTGGCGCGGCTACCTCAACCGCCTCGACGGCTACGCGCACTCGGGCGCCGCGCTGCAGGCCGTGTACCGCGCGACGCGGGCACGCGGCGTGCGCTTCTTCCTGGGGCCGTCCACCGGTGGCGTGGCCGCGATCGCGCACGGCAGGGCCACGGGCGTCACGACGGCGGACGGCCGCTTCCACGGCGCGGCGCTCGTCGTCGTGGCGGCCGGCGCC
>RHKD01001043.1:0-14357 GCA_009830905.1 Neofusicoccum cordaticola | reverse complement strand
GGTGGGGGTGGGGGTGGGGGTGGGTGGCTGTCGTCTTCGTTGTCGAAGAACGGGTTTTTGAAGTGTTTGATGACCATGGTTGCTTTGTTGGTTGGTTCTGGTCCTGGTGTAGAGGCTTTGTAGCGTTGTGGACTCTGGCGGTTGAAGATAGCGTCGTGGAAAAGTTTTGTTTGAGAGAACGGGAAGCTGGAGCGGGCTTTTATACCTATGTACCAGTGGGTATGACGGTCTGTGGTGTAATCGAAATCTCTGCGCGCTGAATGATCGTTGCTGTTGTTGGGACTGGTACCGTACCAAGGGACTTACTCCAGTATCCGTGGTACCGAGACGCACCATCAGACCACCCTGGAAGAATATCTTCCACATAATTCTTGGTTGCAAATGAGATGCTGTCTTGGCGAATCAACGTATGAACGCCTCATAACTTGAATTGCTACTCCCTTATAAGTTATAAGTGCATTGTGGCTGATGACCCTGTTGAAACTTCCGGACCGTTACCCGTCAAGGTAGCGTGCCATGGAGCAGTCGGCCCAGGAAATGCTTCTTTTTACTCGATCTCTCACCGCCGCAAATGTATCAGAGGCCACGATTTGCATCTGTTTTGAAAACGGTGACGAATAAATCACAACTCATCATGGCCACAGCAGAATTTTGAACCTCATAGTCATGGTAGGCCACTCTACAAACCCAAAACTGAATAAGAAAAACCTCCTGCGGAAATTCCCTCGGAGATCTAATGCACTTCCTGTATAGTGCATACCCTTTCAGCCCTGGTAATGGTTATTCTGCCGACTGAGGAATTAAGCCTCCATGGCACCCCTGACCACATCCTCCCAAGGACAGCCTTCATAACGTTCGGCAAGAATATTGTCCTTGGCTTTCTTCAGGATCTCCTCGTTCCTCTTGATGAACGCCTCCCATTGTCCAGCCATCGAGCTTCCCTTCAACCAAGCCGGCTCATACATCATGATGAGCTCCGAAAGCTCAGTGCAGATGGTGTGAAGCTTGACGATGTCGTCCTCCATGTCTTCCTGCAATTCGTAGTTCCTCTTATGCAAATTCCGGATGTCTGCGTTCAGATCAGCCACGGACTTGCGCAGACTCTCGTTCTCTTTCCTGAACCACTTGATGCCGCCATTCTCCTTGTTCATATGCTCCAACTCCGCATGAACTTTCTTCAATTCCGCATTCTCCTGCTTCAGATCTCCGCATTCGTACTCCAGCTTGTCGCACACTTGTCGCGTCTTGATGATCACTTCCTTCCTTTTGGTGGCAAGCTGCTTCCAGAAAGAGACTTTGGTCTGCAGCTCCTTCACCATCACTTCTTCGGTAGCTTTGTTGATCTTCTCGTTCTCCCGGATAAAGTAGAGAAGGCTTGCACTGTCATCAGTGGTCTCCTGTTTGAATTGAGTAAGCTACTGCAAGCAGGTTCTTGACGGTTAATGTTACCTGAGAGCTGTTGCGGCGGGAATTGCCTTCGAGCTTCGCGTCCTTATCGTCGTCATTTCCGGTATGATGTCCTATTTGAGAGAAGCGTAAGTCGTGCCCTTGCTTCATCAACCCTATGGCGGCGTTCTTACCCATCGTGGCGGCGTCGCTGACAACAGTTCGCTCAGTATGGCCGTATTTTGGAGGAATCTGAGAGCGTTGCCTGAGAAGAGAGCTCGTAAGATTCTTGGCGATAACACTTGAATGGTAGTGTTAACCCCAGTTTCAATGTGGAGTGGAGTGTTGGAGAATGAGACTGCTTTATATGCGCAGCGGGGTGGCCCTGCACGTGACAATGTATGCCCAGCGGGAAGGTGCAGTCCTGAGACACAATCTGCTCAGAAAAACCCCGACAATGGGTTTAAGTGAATGAGACAGTATCATGGAATGGACGGCTTCAACTCAAACAGAATTCTTTTGAAGGGGAGTCCAAACATCCGCCCGAACGTTCCAGAGCAAAGTTTCTGTAGAACGTGTTTCACCATTCTAACAACAGAAAGTACCAAAAGCATGAACGGTGATCTACGTCTCAGTCGCGCTGCTGGTATCGATGATTGTACCTAGATAAAGAGTAGAAGTAGCAAACACCACCCGCTTGACAAACATTCCTGCTCCACAAGTCTCCAACTCCGACCCATGAAGATTCAGCCTCCTTTGTGATTCCAACCTTTGGATCTCGGTGGCGAAGTTCTATTCGTGATCCATACTACAGTGGGCTTTGGCTCGTTGTCCGAAGTGTAGTGTAGGTTCTTGTGGGCTCGTTCGTTCTGCAGTCAACAAACAACACGGTCAACTCAAAGCGTCCTGATCAATGGAGACTTTCGTTCTGTGTATGTATTAAGTAGGCGTTATAGAATTCGGCCCTTCAAGAGTAGCAGTGAACTTTTTGCTATTGTCTGCCTTGAGTTGGAGAAAACCGGATCTACCCTCTTCAATGCTTACCTGAGTCTTGAGTCTCGCTTCGGGCCCGCTTGTGTCCTGTGGTGATGAAATGCTGACGATTCGCTCTGTGGATAATGAGCTGGTCAGCTTGTGCTCATCGTTGATGTTTTCCATGAAAGAAAGGCCGTGCTTGATACTTTGGGATTCTACCCGCGAGCGCCCTTGACCACATAGCAGACGCGTGATTGTGCCCTGTCGCAAGAAAAAGCCACCCTAACGGAAAAGGGCTTTTCTCCGCTGGGCACTTTGAACGTCTATCACATCCCCTTCGGAAACCTCGTCGTCATTCCTGCAAGCGCATACAAAGTCGAAGAATCCATCCGGTTGAGTAAATCACACTTCATCGATGATATATTTGGCTAATTTCCCAATCCAGGAGAGCTATAACGCTGGCATGTCGGCCAGCTCTGCATACTTGATTGATCTCCCCAGCAGCCCTCCTTGCAGTCTACAGACCAAAATGCTGCAAGGAAGCCTGCTGCATGATCTGCTGAGCAACCTGCTGAGCAGACGGCTGGCCACCCTGCTGCGCCATCTGCTGCACAGCCCTCTGCGCCGCATCGTGCGCCGCCTGGTGCGCCAACCGGCCAATCTCCCTCATCGCCATCGCATTGGCCTTGGCCACCACCTCCTCCCACCTACGCTCCCCCGAGATCTCCTCCCTCACATGCATCATGTACAGCTCGTTGCTCTGGACCCAGGCCTCGAAGCCGCGGCGCTGTCCGGCGTCGGCGTAGACGGCGCCGCCGAACGACCGCATGAACTCCTGCTGGCGGCCGCCGATGCCGTGCAGCGCGACCGCCATCTCGGTGCGCGCGGCGAGCGCGCCGCACACGCGCACGTTCTCGCCTCGCAGCGCCGTGTTCTCGCGCTGCAGCTCCGCGATCGTCTTGTTGCGTTGCAGCACCACCGCGTTCAGCCGCGTCAGCTCGGCCGTGCGGTTGCTCTCGCGCGTCGCCGCGCGCTGCAGCTGCGCCACCTTCTCCTGCAGCCGCTGGACGCTCGTCGTCGCGTCGCTGCCGCCCGAGGTCGCCGGGCTCTGGCCGACGAGGTCGAGCGAGGACGAGGCGCGGTTGCCGGGGCTGCGCCGGTGGTTCTCCTTGCCGCCCGGTGGCTTGTACAAGACGAGGTCGAGCGGGCGGGGAGGCAGTGAGAGGCGCCTGTCGGCCTCGCGGCGCCTCTCGAGCTTGTAATCCGTCGCCTCAGGCGACTCGTAACGGTCCTCGTGCGTCATTTTCTGGTGGTTGGGGAAGAGCTCACGGCGCTGCTTCTGCGGGGAAGAGTTCTGCTTGCGGGGCGAAGAGTTCTGCTGCTGATACTGGCGGCGGCGCGGCGACGGACGGCTCCTGGATGCGGGGCGCGGGTCTCGAGGACTGAGAGGCGCGCGCTGGAGGGGGACGCCGCGGAGGACACGTGCGGTCAACGGCGGGTACCTGTCCGTCGAGCGACGCTGATGCTGCTGGTGTAGCTCGGAGGCAGACTGGCGCTGCCTCCGAGCGCCAGAGTGGTGTCCGGACGAGTTGCTGCGCGTCATGGTGAAGGTTCGCGGCGCAGCGATGCTCAGACGTGACTGAAAGTGCAGAGTTTAGGGCGCTTCGAAGATGCGGGCATGGAGAGGGGTGGCTGGCTTACCTTGTCTATCTGGCAGGGAGCTGCTGAGGGGGTGGAAGACACAGCGGAGTGTGGATGAGGAAGTCGAGGTCGTGGTCGAGGCCCGGGCGCTGGCTCAGAATAGGAAGTCACTTCACGCCACACGCAGCTCCGAGCCTGCAGTGCTGTCGCCTTGGGCAACGCAGGCTACAGCGGAGACCGAAGATATAACTGAATTGATTTCAAGCCGAGCAAGCAGCCGCCCGTTGATCAATACATCGCACAAACCAATGCAAGTCACCGGCGAGCGTTTGCTGGTGCCGCGGATAGGCAAAGGCGCGTTACCACAAACCACTAACATCATAGCATTGCTACTGACAGGTCTAATATCAACTCGAAGAGAACTATGCACTATATTCATAAGCCCTGCATCCTCCATCCAACTGTTCCACTGTGAACCGCCATCTCAGCCGAGCCCATGCGGCCATGCCGTCCTCCGTTTGCACCATGCTTCGAGAACCAAGCTCAAGCGTAAACAGACCGCGCTTAGCGAATGGAAGAAGCACTGTTCTCTTCAACACGCGTACTCACAGCTGATCAAGGTTCGGGCTGACGGCATCCCTCCGTGTGACCTGACTTGGAAGGTCCTTCGGGCGTCTGGCGCGATGTTTAGTTCCCATCTCATCCTTTTAAGCTGTATCCTTTTTCCATTTCTGGAGATCTATTGTACTCTGGAAACTTGCGAAGTTTCGTGCAAAAGTTGGGGAAAGGTGCATGTTAGTCAAAACAGAATACGGGCTGAAGCGGCAAATGTTGCAAAGAGCATATGCATACGAAGTTGAAGATCAGTGGAGCTTGGGCAATTTCGATTATTGATATATTTTGGTTCATGTAGAGAAGCGCACTCTCATGGCTAAAGCGGCTATTTATCAACCCGGCCATGGGATGGTATGTTCCCGCCTTTCCAGCCGAGCATCTACCATCAAAGCCGTCGAGTGTCAGAGCACCAGGAACTCTTGCTTTGCTCTGACTCAGTAATGACCAGCAATGACCATGTCGATTGTCTTCTCGAGGTGCTGGACATCAAGCTCGATCTCCAGAATTCGAGCCAGAATGAGCTCCTTCATCTCATGATGCGCGGAGAGTAGCGTCGAGCTCTTGACATGGCCAGAGAGGTCCGTGATAGTATCCTTCGTAGTGTGGCTGAGGATGTAGTTCAGGTGCTTCAGAGCCTCGATTCCACCCGCGGAAATCTTACCACCTTCCTCATGCTGCTTGACGCGTTCCTTGAGGCGGACAACCTCCTCGCTCAAGGCATCGGCACGGGCGGTCTCGATATCACGCTGTTTGGTGCGCTCCTTCAACTGGGCAACCTCCTCACTCAGGGCGTTGGCGCGGGTGAATTCGGAGTCGCGCTGCTTGCGGAGCTCGACGATGACGGCTTGGTGCTCAGCGCTCTCCTGCAAAGTCTCATCCAGACGTCCGATAAGCTGTAAGTGCAGACAAGTTTAGACAGACACTATGAGTAGATGTGCGAGGAAAACGTACATTGATCTGTCCTTGGGATCCGCGAGACTTGCGCTTCTTTCCCGCAGACGTTTGATGAAGAGGATCGGCCATGGTGGTGGCTGCTCGTCAATAGAAGAGCCGGTCGAGGAGGTTGGATGGAAAGGTAAGATTCTGGAGAGAAGATGGGCTGGGCTTTGTAGGGAAAGCACGCGAATATGCAGGCTCCACGTGACATGGCTTCACTTGCGTTTCTTGCTGCGCCACACTCACCCGTCCGTGTCTGAAGCATTTATGTAGACCTGCAGACTTATCATAAAATCGTACTCAAATGTCTAGGCGGATGCTCCAATTGCCCACGCATAGATCGGCCCCCACAATAGGCGTTCGTTCACAAAATGGACCACTTAGCGCCGGTCAGGCCCATGTGAAGGATTGGTGCACCGCGGGGCTGCCGCGCCCGCGCCACTGGTCTATAAAAGCATTGCACCAAGAAATGTAACTATCGGTTTCCGCATATCAGAGAGAGAATGAGCTAATCCACCGTCAACCAAACTATGCAACGCATGAGCGAATTCAAGCTAGACATGGCTTCCACGCAGCAAGAACCGTTATATCCCCATACTACACGCATGTAGTCCCAAATCCATGCAAATGTGCAAATCCCCGCCCGTCTCACCCGCGCTGCAAAATACCCCCGTCGCTACGCCCTCCATCGCATCGTGTCTAAGCCGCACCTGAGTCCATCCTCTTCCCCTCCAATTCGCGCACCCGGCCCTCCAAAGCCCCCATATTCTCCCCCGCCTTCTCGATCAGCTTCAACACGTCCTCCTTCAACTTGAGGTACGCCTTCTTCTGCCTCTCCAGATCCTCCAGCTGCTGCGTCATCGCCGCCTCCGCCGCGACACACTTGCGCGTCGCCGCCTCCAGCTCCGACAGAAGATCCTCGGCGGTCTTGGGCTTCGTCCAGAGGCCGACGCTGAGTTGGGGCTGGACGGGGCCGGCGTGGCTGGGCTCGGGGCTGGCGGCGCTGTCACGCACGAGTGAGGTGGTGTCGCCGCCGCCGTCGCCGCCGTTGGAGTGGGCGGTGGCGGCGGTGCTTGCGCACTGGCCGCAGTTGTAGTCGGGGCTGAGGACTAAGGGCAGCATTGTGGAGCCTGCCGCGCGGTTGATGGGGTTGGGCTTCTGGTCGTTGCTGTCGGAGTGGGGCGTGACTGTCTGAATGTCGCTGGTGGTGAGGTTGCAGGCAATAGGAAGGGTCTGCGTGGCCTTGTCGCTGGGAGCGCAGCAGCTGCTGCTGTCGGCGGGCATGCTTGCAGTTGGAGGATGTGACGCGGGTTTGAGGGTTTGCGTGTGGAGTGCGGTGTGTAGCAAGCTTTGCAGGAGAGTGGAACTTAAAGTGCCAAGAGTGGCCTGGTCGAAGTTTGCGCGCGAGTGTGAGTGCGGAAAGTGACGCGGGTTGCTACGTGCGGTGGGAGACTTCGCGCTGTGGCGCCGCGAATCATTCACTTGTCGTCGTTGGAGAGTGGTAGATGTAACATTTCGATCCTTGGTGACAGGAACACACACAATACAGCTGCAAGAACATTCTAGGCTTAGCGTGCGCCCCAAAATGTGACCGATTTTTCTCGCCTACCTCGTACAGCAGTTCTTGCTATGGAGGGTCACTGATGCATGGGGAAAATGGAATTACAATATTGATTTAACTTTTCCTCCAGGATTTCTCACGATATGAGATCGTCGAGCATTCTCCGCATTGCCTGAAGCTAAGTAGATCACTACCGTGAAAGTCTGCCCCTCAACGCTATTGAACCTACTGTGTCACCTGACTGAACTCCAAGCCCGTGGCGCCCCAGAAAACAAACCAAAGAGGGATCTTCCCCACGCCCATCTCGTCGTGCCTTTTAAATCAAGATTGAGCCGCGACGTAGCAGTTGATCAAGCACGTCCCAGTGTCTCGATTTGAGACTCCAACTCTGCAGTCTTTTTCATCATAGCCTCCTTGATCTTCCGGACTTTTTTCTCCTCACTCATTTGTTCCATCCTGATCTGCTTCAACACAGTCTTCTGCTCTCTGATTTCGGCTTTGGGCTCCTTGAACGAGCATTTGAGTATGTCGTTTTCCTCGCGTAGAGACTCGTTGGTAGTGCGCGCTTTCTCAAGTGCCTTCGTCACTTTGTCAAATTCCTTCGCCCTCTGGCTGAGATAGGTTTGACGCTCACGCTCGCGCTCGATCAACTGTGCCTGCTTCTGCTCTGCTTCTGCAACAATCCGAGAGAGTCACGCCTCCTTGTCGTCAAACCTCTTACGCCAGTAAAGCTTCTGGTCTGCCTTTGCACTCAGCATTGCCTGGGCAGCTTGTTTCAAAGCGGCGTCTTTCTCGTTTATCAACTGTTCAGTCTTGCTTGCAGCCTCCTTCAGAATGTCCGCGAGCTTTACCGCCTGGACTTTTTCCACGCGTGCTGCATGTGCCTCACTCTCTGCTCGATCGCGGTCCCCAATTGCCTGCTCGTAGTTCTGGCGTATAGTGTCTAGACTATCCTGGAGCTTTGTGCGTCGGAATTGTTAGTGGATTTGGTGAACGAAGAAAGAGGGGGAAAAAGTTGGAAGCTCACATTCGACCTCTTGGCCGATGGCTGTTCTGTCGGCCCAGCCTGAAGTGAAGTCCTCTTGTGTTCCAGTGGTGACCTGCTCTGGTAGAGGTCTCTTATCATCGTCAGAAATTGGGGGATCCATGTTGCGAAGCAAGCCGGAAAGCAGTTGACAGTGTTCACTGGGGTGTGAGAGTGAATAGTGTGCTGCCCAGAGCTGATACTGGTAGTTCGGTCCAGCTGAAGCAGATTTTGTTGTAAAGTGACGCTGGATGTCGTGGACATGAACCTCTGATTGAAAAATGTTGTCCGGGTAATGCAGGAACAGCCAGGCCGAAGGCTTTTTATATCTCTGATCCACCTTGGACCCTGCATGGTATTACTTCTAATTAGGGAAATAGTAAGCCCTACTTGGCATGTTCTGATTTTATTCGTGGGGATGTTGGCCTATTTGAATCCCTCTCTCCAAAGCTGCAGTGACAAATTGTTTCGGTGAGTCTTGGGCAGCCGCGCACGCTGCAACGATAAGTATTTCAGCTCCAGACGGGCTGCCGCCATGGAATTGTATGAGTACTATTTACCAGTTGCCTAACGAAAAAAAATCAATGGAATTATTTGAAAAAAAAATACCACATCTCTCCCCATCTATGACAAAGAACACATATCATGGAGGGAGTGCTTTTGTAGTAAGAATTGCTCAAGTGATTTCTGGTACCACAAAGCACTACACACCACGATGTTCGTGTTCTACCACAAACTTTCATTGTACTGATCCAATGCTCGAGTCCATGAGCTCTCCGTTCCATCATCCTGCGAAACAATGGTATTGTTCCTCCACTGTTGTGTCTCACCCGTGACCTGCTGCGACCCCGCTACCATGTTCCTCATATCTTGCAGCTGCTTATTTCGCACAGCAAGCTCATGCTTCAAGCGAGCAACGTTCTCCTCGGCGATTTGGCATCGAATTACGAGGAGGTTGACACCGTTATCTTGCTCGTATCGACAAATCTTAACAATTTCACCGAAGCGTGCCTCTGCGCGTGCTGCATGGTGGCGTTCGCTGTTGAGCTCTCTCAAAATATCATTGACTGATTGAATTATGGTCCCAACGCTGTTTGAGATTTGGTGAGCTGCCTGCGTGTCCAAACTGTCAGCTATGCTGGTCTGGGCCCGAGGGATACTCTTTGGATTTCTAAGAGCGCGTCAATCCGAGTCTTACAGGGTTCATCTGGATGTCCGGGAGATTATCTTCTGCGTCCTTCACCGCCGCAGCAAAACAGTCGGTGACGGAGCTCCCTTCAACAGCGAGCTGGGGATCGATGTGACTGCTGGGTATGTTCTCCGCTACGATCGTCTGCGATGGTGCCGGGGAAATCGGAAGCTGGCCAATGTTGTACCCATCCGCAGTAGTAGCGCCAATTTTTGGATCTCCTGGGCCGGGAGTGAAGGGGGTAGGCTGAGACTGCCGTTGTTGGTTCAGTTCAGCCGAGGACAGTAAGATGGGGAGCCAGCAAGGAGCCATTTACAAATCCTGGTTGGTCCATCTTGATGAGTCGCCGAGATATGTTTGCGCGAAGTCTTGCTGAGCGTGGTCGTGTAGTGGCGGCGTTGTGGAGGTGAGATCGAACTAGGAAGCCGGCGAGCGCTACTGGCGGTGGATATGTACTTCGAGTCTTGCTTGTTAGCGATGGAAGAGATCCTTCTTTATGAGCAATGATTTGAGCTAATCAAAGATGGCTTATGTGTAGTTAAGGGATGAGCAGAGGATGAAAGGTGTGGGGTCGAAGGTCTGTGACTACCTCAGATGGAATCTGTGTGGGAGAAGCTCCACAGGGCAGGAGCCACCACAGCTCCTCGCAACGAAGGCTCTCAATGATGTCAACGAGAGTCGAAGCTGGGCGGATGCTGCAAGAAGTTTTAAAGAGGGTTAGTCAGGCAAATTTCTTTCAATTGAGATAAAGCCACCCGTCCACCTTGCAAATTTGGTCCCAAGAGTATCTAAAAGAGCACGGTATCCCGAATCAATGATCTCCACCATTGAACCGAAGACCTTTTTTCGCTCCACCAGAAACCTTGCCATCTTCCCGATGCTTGCCACAAGTCTCACCGAGCAATGAAACAGCCATGCGCATCTTGTCCTTTAGGCTGCGCAACTCCTCCGACTCCTTCTCCCGCTGCTTCTCCGTGGTCTTCAGCTCCTGCTCCAGCCCCGCCCTTTCCGTCCCCAAAGTCTTGATGTTCTTCTTCATCTCGCCCTCTGATTCTTGCATTTTGCCCTTGAGATTTTGGTAATGGTCAAAATAATCTTTAGAGCGCTTCGTCTCGTCCCTGATGCGTTCTTTTGCTTCTGCCATCCACTTCTGATCACCTTGACACGTCTTCTGAAGAGACTCGTAATCCTGTTGGATCTTCTGCAACCTTTTCTGAAGGGCTTGGTACTGCGAGTCGACGTCCTTGGCATGCTTCTCTGCCGACCTGAGCTGAGCCCTGACGATTTGGAATGCTTTGCGCTGCGTGGCAGCAGCAGCGTCAAACTCAGCAAGGCCCTGAAGCCCAGGGAGACGTTAGCTTGCAGATTGAAAACAAAACAGCTTGAAAGTAATCAGCAAGAAAAGACCCAAAAATATACGTACCGCAGAATCCTTTGTTGTGCACTGCTTCTTCGCGGATGGCTGCTCCCCCACCACTCGCTGCTCAGATGGCCGACCATGCTTCCGTGTGGGGGTCTCTGTGCTCTCGCTCGGGATTTGCAGAGTAGCAGTGGCAGATGATGATGCAATATGGTGAGCTGGAGTGGACACTGCAGATGCTGACCGTTGGTGAAGATCCGGAAGTGGGCCGAAATGAGTCTTGTATAGTTCCAACTCTTTCTTGAGCTGTTCATTTTCCTGTCTCAGTCTCATACGGTCTTCCACAACGTTCGTTGAGTATTTACTGGTCATGGTGACAGTTTGGATAGTGGTACTTGGTGGTGAAGGTGAGCGAGAGATAAGGTGACAATGTTCTGGGTGAGGCAGTTAGGGGTGAGGTGTGTAGTAACCACCGTGTGCTTCCACAAACCCGAGCAAAATGTTGAGGCTCGTCAACCTCCAAGGCTTTGAAAGTGTGAGAAGACCACTGGCCAGATACCTGGGCAGGTTGGACGGTCCAGAGTTGTGTGGTTTATGGAGCTCCGAATGCCGGGGAGACGTTTTTATATCTACCACCCTGAAGACCTCTTTCCTAAACAAGCGGCCCTATCAGCACCGACACTCTGCACATTTTCCATCTCAACATGAGCTAGTAGGTGACCAGGGTACCACATGGACCTCGCCATCAGTTCTCATCCCAGTCACTGTGATGAGAAAAGAACTTGCTTGCCCAAGTGTGACGCCCAAGCGAAAGGGAGAAACAGTTGAGCTGTTTTCTACCCTTATTTCTCTCGCAGGACAGCCTCCAAGTAGCTGTAAAGCTTGAGCAGATTGGTGGCTACCTCTTTCAAGACCCAAGCACTTGCATGCGGATGTATCCGATGAGGGCTTCTTGTCGTTCTCCTAATCAATCCTCTGTCGGTAGCCATCTGCTACAAAGCTAATCATGATACTCTCTTAAAGAGAAGAGAAGCAGTAGAGAGGATTAGTAGGTCTTCAAAAGCATGTGATCTCTCCGTGACGGATCTTGGCCAAACCTTTTGCGAGGCTGACGACGTAGCACCTACCAAAACAGACAGCCAAATGCATAGCTCTGATAACATCACATCTTCTATGCTCCGTCTTTCGTTGCCGCCTCCAGTCAAACATCACTGTTGTTGCAGATCTCGGGCAGTGCATGGCAGATGCTCCAACCACATGGGGTAAAATCTTGACAGCGCCGAATCCATTTCCGCCGGCCGCCAACAACTGGTGAGCTGCCATCATTCTGCTTACTCTATCACCACCAGCCGCCTCATCGCCCTCCTTCCCCCTTCCCTAAACCCGGGGACTGGGGTTGTGAAGACTAATTGAGAACGGTTTCAAGGATGTTTGCAGCAAAAGCACCAGGGTAATAGACGGGACCAATTGCAATTTGCAACGCCCCTCCTTTCTGGTTCCAGTAGGCGGCATGGGTGTCGGGCGTGATAAGAGGGCCGGCGTGGGGTAGGCCCACAGTTGTGCGGGGCACATATTGCCTCTCCGGTTTACTCAGCAAACCCTTGTCCGAAAAGAAAAAGGCAGTCAACATGAGGAATGATCTCCTTTGCCTTGAAACAGAGTCTTCCATACGAACAGCAGCGTGTGGTAGAATCCAGTGTAAGAGTTTGAATGGCACAAATGTTTCCTCCAGCTCCGGCCTTCACCCGCCTCGCTTTCCATTGCCTCTTAAAAGTTGCAACGCTACCGGAAGCGTTGGGTTCAAAAGTGGCAAGCAGGAAATGCAGATTTGGAACCTCGTCACTTCGGGAGGAATCGAGCCGTCCCGCTCCCGCGAGCCAACCATGCATAGGGATGGGGCAAGGATCTACGACGCAAACATGCACAACGCGATTAGCGTGTTCTGGACAGCGTTATCACCACCACAGCTGCTGCATTCAACGCTGCATGTTCGGAATTGAGCCTGCTTCATGTACGGAGTACTAGCCGTGTCTTGCATCATGCATGCTTACCTGTCAGACTAATAAGGAGAAGATGCCTCTTCAGATCGTGTCCGATGGGACACGAAGCCGGCAGCATTCCCCTCAGGCTAGGGATGCAGCAGCATCAACGTTGAGCGAGCATTGCATGCATCCTATAAAATCCCTCGAACGTCGACGACTCGGTAGTATTTCCGTTCTCGAAGTGTTTTCGGCAGATCTCTGTGCAACACATGCCAACGTTCGAACATCACTGCTGATCAATTGACTTATTCTACCACAGAGAAAATGCATAGCACGCGGCCATATTAGAAAATGCAGGTAGCTGTTCACCGAAAACTGAAGTCATGTGCATGCGGGGCAACATCGAAGAGATGGGGTTGAATATTTAAGCAAGAGCATCGCCGAGGCCCAGCAGGCCTGCAAACTTCTTGAATTGATCAAAATGGCTCTACTTGCATTTGAAAGTGGTTCCCCGACGCCCTCGATGCTGCTCGGGGCGGTGCTCTTCGGATTGGCGGCGTACCTCGTCAGTGTCGTGTTGAGGATCGGGTCGCGTCCGGCGCACATGCCGCCGGGACCACCCACGGTGCCATTCTGGGGCAATCTGAAGCAGGTACCCACAAGCAGCCGCACCTGAACCACAGCTCCCGGAGCCAGTCGCTCACCTCAGGCAGCTGTCCAAGGCCGGGCTCTACCCGGAGCGCATCTACACCGAGTGGGCCAAGACGTACGGGCCGGTGTACACGGTCATGAAGGGGTCGCAGCCGTGGGTGGTCGTCACGGGGGCCAGCGAGGCGCACGAGATCTTCCACAAGCAGGGGCAGGCGACGGCGGGGCGGCCCAGCAGCCGGATGGAGCTGGCGATGCGGCACGGGTACTGGCCGCAGTTCATGCACGGGGCGAAGTGGCGGGTGGCGCGCACGCTGTGGCACGCGGTGCTCAACGTCGGGGCGTCGCGGCAGTACCGGCCGCTGCAGGAGCTCGAGGCCAAGCAGCTGCTGGCCGACGTGGCGCGCGACGGCAAGGGCTGGCGCGCGCACGTCGAGCGCTACGCGGCGTCGCTGGCCATGACGCTGATGAACGGGCAGCGCATCACCGCCAGCCGCGACCCCGTGGCCGACGAGATCATCGCCGACCTGGCCGAGTTCATGGCCCACTACAACGCCACCGCCTGGCTGGACAAGCTGCCGGGCTTCTGGAGCCTGCCCGAGTGGGCGGTGCCCGCGCGCCGCGCCGCCGCCCGCATCGCCGCCAACCACCGCGCCCTCATCCTGCGCCACTGGAACGCGACCAAGCAGCGCATCGCCGCCGGCCTGTCGCTGCCGTGCTTCAACCGCGCCATCATGGAGCGCCTGCGCCAGCCCGACTTCGCCGGCCGCGTGTCCGAGCACGAGGCCGCCGAGGTGGGCGAGCTGCTGACCACCGCCGCCACCGAGACCACCGCCAGCACGCTGAAGAACTGGGTCGCCGCCATGATCACCCACCCCGACGTCCAGCGCCGCGCCCAGGCCGAGGTCGACCGCGTCGTCGGCCCCGACCGCCTCCCCGCCGACACCGACGCCGCCAGCCTGCCCTACGTGCGGCAGGTCATCCAGGAGTGCGTCCACCACCCCAATCTCCACCCCCCTACCCCCCCACGCTGACCACCC
>RHKD01001042.1:0-14068 GCA_009830905.1 Neofusicoccum cordaticola | reverse complement strand
CCGTGTTGGGTTTCAGCCGGTGTGTAAGACCATTCGGCCAACCTCCTGTCGACTGGAAGTCGACAAAAGGTTCAGCAATGATCAGCCTAGTGGCTGATCGTGCCCCAACAACTCTATATACAGGTAGATCCGTAACACCACAACCATTTTAGTCAGTACCCTTCCAACCGCCTTTCGATGGGCCACCCGCGCCTTTCTGCGCGTCACTTCACCTCTCGCCCCTACCATGGATGCATCTACGCTTTCGCCGGTTCAAAGTGGCATGCCATCCAGATGTAGGCGCTTCTACTACATTGAAAAGAATTGCACCTGCCACGGCATTGTTCCCGATGCAAGTATCGAGCTTTCACACTTCTGCAACTGGGCTGGAAACAGACGGCTGAAGACTGTAGCGATTTTGACACCGGCGTATATGTATGCATAAGCAGAGCTATCACAGCGACGACCGTCCCCGGAGGCCGACCGGAGACACGTACGGTAGCGCACGTCAGTGCCTTTAATTGGAATAGACCTTTGTTGCTTCTCCATTTCCATGAAATGACACCACCTCGTCCAGCACACCCAACCAGCACCTTCATCTCCTCCACCGCATCGCTGCTGCCGCCGCTGCCACCCGCCCGCGCCCACCCGGTCCGCACCGGTGCTGCCACCGCGACCCGTAGCTCCCGCAGCCCGCCCAGCAGGTTCACTGGCACACGCATCAGCCGCTCATAGTCTCGCACCGCGTCCGCGTCGCCGGGCAGGGGAGGTCGCCAACGCGGCACGGAGGCCGAGACGCGGAGCGACGCGATGGAGGCGAGGCGGTGCGGCGGCGTGAGACGAGCGAGAAGGGCGAGCTGGTTGTGCTGGATAAGGGCTTCCGGGCCCTTTGCGGCGGGGTCGCGCTCGCGCTGATTGGGGAGGGCGGTGAGGAGGCAGGGCGGGTGGAGTGTAGTAGTCGCATAGAGGATCGGGAGGGATTCCTGGTAGCTGGGTATTTCAACGAGGGGTGAATGCCCGCCTCCATTTGAACGGCGCAATCAATGGAGAGCCCAAGAGGACCATGGTGGGGAGACTTGACGGTTCCCGCGTTCCATAGTCTGAACTTTCCACCTGTTCCTTTTTGGGAATATGGCGAAATGGATCTCGACAATTTGGACATGGCGCTGTCGAATTCCACGGTGCGCTGAGTCTTCACACTCGAGCCTGTTAAATGTCAGCTGAGCCGCCACGCATCTTATTCTTCTCATCATTCAATCACAATTGCGTGCTCTGGCCACAAACATGATAAGTCTGCCCGAGACTACCCGATACCTGGTCAAAGCGGGTGAGCCAGAAAAAGCAGCACAGTCCCTCATCGGCGGAGCCGCTCGCCCGTTAGTCGCACGTGGACCCACAGACCACCGAGGATACAGGTCTGGTCGAAAAGGTGGCGCATTTCGAGCGCGAATCCTCCGAGGCTTATCGGCGAGCTGGTGGTACTCATCAGCAAGTTCCTCGCCAAAACTGGTCGCATCCACGGGTTTTCTAATTCCGCCAATTCGAATCGAATGTGTCGGAACCATGTGAAATCTACGACGCAGAAATGCGAAGTTACTGTTCTATTCCAAGAACTTATCTTGCAGGTTGCTCCACAGAAATAATTCGTGTGGTCTTTGTGTCTAAAAAGCTGGTTCTGCTCTTATCATCCTAGCGTCTAGAGCTGGATTGCATGCTATCGAGATCAGCCTCTTATCTTCCTCTGCAGCTTGCTCCTCATAGAAAGTTCGGGCGTTAGGAGACACGCTCACATCTAGCTTTCGGCCAACATGGCTTTTGCGATGTTCCTCATTCTACATCTTGAATTTGATAAAGGGATGGCGCTTGCGCCCAACTCCTGATTTCAGAGCCAGTAATACTTACGGGGCGTCTTCGCGTACATTCTCGGGATCACTGCCACCGCTCTGTTAAACGAGTCGTGATGCACGGTAATCCCAGCTAGCGTTGTCTCACAACCGGCTGGCGGCACACTCATCAAATCGATACGGCCTGATATGAGCGCACTTTCTTAGACAGGGCAAAGATTGTCAAGGCTGACCATGACAGTGCAGATGGGGTCACGGCGATCCGGGGAAAATTGTATCAAGGGAGACGCATTGCTGCGCGGTTCCTGGCGGCCGCATCGGTAACCCTGGGCGTTACTCGTCGCCGACGTTGATAGAGTTTTCGGTTATGCAGTCTCCATCCGCGGAACGGCTGCGAAGTTCCGGGCAGCCTCGCTTTGCTCCGAAGCCCCTTGTCTGAAATGGGACCTTGCCAGCTGTTCCCCGCTCCTATTGCTGCTAAGGAACCTTAAGGCGTGCCCCACACTGTCGTGTACCTCATTTCCCTCCGATCCAGTCTGGCTTCTCCGAAGCTCCTGGGTGAGATCCAGTGTGACATTTTGCCTTGACGTATTCCGCGCCAAAGTGGACATTGGCTAGCAGTTTTCGAGCATCACCGCGAGGCTAGACTGCTCTGCCGCATGGATGCCGCTGCCGAGGAGTTCTTCTAGCGGCGGATCGCAAAGTCAAAATCCTGGGAGCGCAGATCAGGCCACGAAGAAGTGGAACGATTTGGGCTTGCAGGATGCGAACGTTGCGGAGGGCGCAACGCTCGCGGCTTGTAGCGTCTGAAATTCGCCGCGCCTGCAATGAGAACGCGGGTGCGTGCTACTCGAGAACGCTCGTGGCGCACGAACTACTACGAGTAGTTGCGCCGTAAGGCCGCTCCGAAACGCCACCCCGGTCCAAGCACTACATGCTGCGCCCCGGGACCCCCAGGCACGCCAATGAAGTTCAGATATAAGCATTGGCTGGCCCAAGACTTTTGAGACGAAAGTCTACCGTCCCCTCGTGGAGATAGAAACTCTCACTGTCGTTCTGACGATGGGCCTTCCGCCGATTCTTGTAGAGCAATGGATCGAGTACCCCATCGGCGTTTCCGTCTCTCTTCTACGCCTTTTCGCCCGTGTCCACGTTGTTGGCTGGCGGAATTTATATTGGGATGACTTATTGGCAGGTCTCGCTCTGGTCAGTCCGCTCCCGCTGCTACAGCCAACGCCATTCACTAATCCGCGCCTTAGCTATTCTGGACTTCCGAAGCCACCACTATACATCTTCTCAGTATGTTCACACCATCGACAGTCAGCTGCCCACCAATCGTACCAACTTTCAAGAACAGACACGTATGGAACCTTCATTGGCCTGACTGAGGAGTCGGCGAACGCTCTTTCGGATGCCGAAGTAGACTCGATGGAAACCGGCTCAAAAGCGCTCTTCTCGGCATGGATGAGCTACGTCTGCTTGATCTGGTGCCTGAAAGGCTCGGTATTGTTCTTCTACTACCGCCTAACGTAAGTGAGCGATGACGAGTGTTGCCGAGGAAACTTCACCTGCGGCATCGCGACTTCCTCCGGTGCTTGTGGATTTGTGGGCTAACATTGACTTTACCCCGATAGAACTGGCTTGAAGGAGCAAAAGATTGTCCGCGTGCTTGCGGTCGCTGTGGTGTTGAGTTTCTTGGCCATGATCTTTGAGATTCTCCTTCAATGTCGGCCGGTCGAAAAAAATTGGCAGATCAAGCCCTACGCTGGAGGTAAGTCGGGGAGAGACAAGTCTGCCTCGGGAGGTATTTGATACTGACTTCAGCTTCACAGACTCGTGCACATTGATCTATGTCAGATACTATCTTCTCCTCGTTTTGAATGTCTCGTAAGTGCCTCTACGAAGTCACAGCCGCATGTCAGGGCGTATGGTCTTTACGAACCGCGCTATAAAACTAACCATGTGGCCGTCGACAGGACTGATCTTGGCCTCATGGCTTTCATTCCCACACCGATCCTCTGGAAAGCGCAAATCCCGATCCGTCGCAAGCTCATGGTCGCGGTCCTCCTCTTCTCCAGCGTCTTCATCGTCGTCGCTGCCATCATCCGGTGCGTTATGTCGGTCAACGAAATCCGCAAAATCGGCACATCTGGCGCGTGGGCCATCCGCGAGACGTTCGTATCCATCTTCGTTGTCAACGCGCCCGCCATCAAGCCGCTCTTCTCGCGCAACCAGTGGAACAAGTCTAGCAAGGGTACCAGCGGAAGCACGAGCCGTACTGGTCCGAAGCTGAGTCGCACGCCTCAGGGGGATGAAGTCGAGCTGCGGTCAGGCACCTACTGGAGCAACAAGGATGAGTCTAGCGTCAGGGATGTTGAAAGGGGAAGCGCCAGCGGAGGCAGCAACGACAACATCATTGAGCCTAAGGACGGGCTCCGCATTAACGTCACCACGGCGTTCGCGACGTCCACAGAGCAAGGAAGCAAGCTGGAAGAGGTTGAGGGAGAGCATCGCTGGAGTGGGGCTATGGGGAAGGCGGAGAACAGGAAGACGAGGGATGGCTGGACAAGGCTTGGCGACATGAGTCGTGGTGAGACAAACACGACTGTCGTCGCGGACATGCGAGGCAGTTGACTAGATGTGTAAGGGCGTGTGCAGATGTCCAAGGGTGTGAGTTGAACGCTGTTGAATGATTTTATGCATTTAATACCCCCTCTGTTAGCTTTCTCGAAGTCCTACCACTCTGTGGACCTCCTTATCCACGGCACGGTACCTCCAAACCTTGAAACAAGTTGGATTATCCTTTTCCAAAAGTGGTTGCCCTCGTGAGTCAAGTTGCGTACTCCTGATTCATTGCTGCTGTAGCAGAAGGGTTTCGCTGCCCACTCCCCATGAATGATGCGTGGAAATAACGACAGAGTCCCTGGTCGTTGCCATGGCCAGAAGAAGTGCAGCAATGACAAGCAACTCTGCACCTACTGGCCAAACGCAAACTCGGAAGACTCGCTATGGACGGTGGCCTACCCTAAGATCAACAGCCATCGTCACTAAACAGTCTCAGAAATGCTAACGGCGTGTCACTTGCCGAGTTGCCTTTGCCTCCATGGAGTCCAACTAAGCGTGCCCATTACTCGGCCTGTGGACACTAGCCCGCGTTGATCATCCCCCACAACCTCCTGGTGATCAGTGGGCCGTAGACGGTTACGTGGCGGGAGGCCCCGTCTGCCGTGTGGATGCGGATGCCGGAGGACAGACATTTCCGTCCTGCTACGACTCGAAGGTACATGACTGATATTGAGGTCCTTGAAATACCGCACTTCAAAAACGTTACAGTGACTGTGATGATAGACTTTTAATAGTGACGAGCCAGATTCCGTGGCTGAATGTCTTACTATCTCTATTGCGATCAAGCCGCACATGGCTGCTGAGACGTCCTTCCACCGTCCGCCAACAACACGGCGCCGTTTACGAAAGCACCAGCCCTGCCCACGAGATAAAGCACGAAGCCAGCAACGTCCTCAACACGGCCCGCCCTGCCAATAGGGGCTTCGCCGAATGGGAGATCAGTCATTGGTAGGAAGCTGGTCATTTCGGACGGAAACAAGCCCGGCAGGATGACATTGCTCCTGATATTCCACGGGGCCAGCATGGTGGAGAATACCTTGCCGAGGTGCAGGGCGCCGGCCTTGCTGGCCGAGTACGCGAGGCCGGTGATGCCGTGGCGCTCTATGCCGGCGATGGACGAGATGGTGATGATCTGGCTGGAGCGGTCGTCCGCCGCGTCGACGTCGGCCGGCGCGGCGCTCGGGGAGCGCGTATTGACGTCGGCGAGCCCGAGCTTGCTGCCGTTGCGCCAGCCGCGGCGCTTGTTGCCCTTGTCGAGCAGCGGGAGCAGCGCGGCGGTGACGCCGATGACGCTGGTGGTGTTGGCGGCAAGGACGTCGGGCGTCTTGAGGTGCGCCTGCAGCAATCCTGCGCTGAGCTCGTCGACGCTCGCCGCAGTGTTGATGTTGAAGAACGGACTCGCGATGCCGGCGTTGTTGACAAGCACATCGATGTAGCCGGTGTCCGCTTGAATCTGCTGCACGACGGCGGCGATCGAGGCGTCGGACGTGATGTCGCAGCGGAGCGGGACGACCTTCGCGTTGCTCGGGTCAAGCGCTTTCGCGGTGGCCGTCAGCACGTCGATGCGCCGTCCCAGAATGAAGACCTTTGCCCCCGTTCTGACCAAGCTGGCGGTGATGGCCCGGCCGATGCCTGCATGCCAATGTTAGCGGCTTCCTTCCAAGCAGAGGCCCGGGACAAGTTACCGCTGCCGCCGCCGGAGACGACTGCGACCAGGCCCTTCGCCGAAAAGATTGCGGACGGATCGATTTCGCGTGAGGCTTCCATTGGAGCGATAACGTGTACTCGACCTTGAAGATGGCTTGCCAATAGCGACAGGCAGCTTGACTTACAGCCTATGTCAGGCCGTGGACTTATAGGGTGCCTGGCTGCCCCGCAGCGCAAACTGGCCGGAGATTCTCCACTTGACCAACGCTTCCGCCCATCTCCGTGCCGAAGCGAAGTCATTGAGTGTTTTGGAGTAGCCTCGGCAGCGTTTTGGTCTCTTCCGATGGCGCCAGTTGTGCGCAATCGCCGGTCGGAGCCGCGGGTAGTAGTCGAGATTAGCTGTTCAGCACACAAGCACAGCAGCCTTCAGACCCCACAGGTACTTCAAAATGAAGTTGTAGCCCTCCAAGGCTGCAAAATCAAGTGCTTCAGAGTCCTGTCGTGGCGCAGTCGGTCGAAATGGACGCTGCAATCGATGTTCCGGTGGTCATTGTTGGAGGAGGCTGTGAGTTTCCGCCGGGAACGACGTGCGACGGGTGCTTGCTGACAGGACCAAGCATGTGGCCTGAGTCTATCTGTATTCCTCTCAAACCAGGGTGTCGAGCACATCCTGTTCGAGCGACATCAGAGCACGTCCATTCTCCTCAAGGCCCACGTGATCATCCAGCGCACGATGGAGATCTTCCGGCAGCACGGCATCGCAGACGCAATTCTAGAGGAAGGCGCGCCGCCGCGGCAGAACTGCAGGATACTGTGGCAGACGTCTCTGGGGGGCGATGGGCCGTTGGACCGCAAGGTGCTGGGCACAATTGATGCGTGGGGCTGCGACGCCGAGTCACCACGGCACAGCATCTACCAGCGGGACGCGCCACACCTGCCCTCCAACCTCCCTCTGCTTCGCTCCGAGCCAATCCTCCGCGGCATTGCGGAGGAGAGGAATCCGGGCAAAGTGCTCTTTGGTCACACAGTGACGGGCTTCGAGGACCAGGGGGAGCGTGTGGTGGTTCATGTCAGACGCGCGGACGGAGAGGAAAGCGCCTGTCGAGCAAAGTACCTCGTGGGAGCAGATGGCGGCAAGACAATCGGGACCAAGCTCGGCGTCGAAATGGGCGGTGTCCGACGCCTGCGGCAAGTCGTCTTGACGCATTTCAGAGCCGACTTGGCACAATACTGGGCGACCGCACGGGCATTGCGCACTTTGCTGGACCGGAGGCCGGCGCAGTGTTCTGCAGCGGCTCCATCCTCCCCCTGGGCCCTTCATGGGGACGACACTCGGAGGAGTGGCAGACACACTTTGGCGGCGACCCTGACGATCCGTCACTGGCGATCGACGACCCTGTTGCGTGCATCCGAAGGCTGCTAAAGCTCCCGGATCTACAGGTTGAGGTGCTTGGTGTCGGCAACTGGGTCCTGGAACGTGTTGTCGCGAACAAGTACATGGCCGGCCGTGTCTTCATCGGCGGCGACGCCGCTCACCGCCATCCGCCGACCACTGGGCTTGGCCTGAACGTAGCGGTGCAGGATGCGCACAATCTCGCTTGGAAGCCCTCAGAGGTGTGGCATCGCCGCGGCTCCTTGACACGTACGATCTCGAACGGCGCCCCATAGGCAGGCGGATCTGCGACTGGGCACTCTTTACGTACAGGTGCCACGGCATCATCAACGCCGCGATCGGACTGAAGCCAGGCCAAATCGAAGCGAACAGGGCCCACCTGTCGAATCTTTTCGACGAGGCCTCGGAGACCGGGCAGGCAGGGCGTGCGGTCCTCCAGCACGCCATTGACGGGCAAGCCGTGGAGTTCGGGGCCCACAACATGGACTTGGGTTTCTTCTACGAGGAAGGTGCTTTTGCGGCAGATGGTACCAAGCCTCCCCGCACCGACCCCAGGAACCCGACCTACACACCCACCACGAGACCAGGCCACCGTCTTCCACACGCTTGGCTGGAGCGCGATAAAGCCGTCGTGTCTACCCACGATCTGCTCGACCATCGTGGGGAGTTTCTCCTGATAGCAGATAGAAACGCAGCGGCCTGGATCGACGCGATCAAGAGGGAAGCAGACGCGATGGCCATCGGGTTGAGGGTGGCCAAGATAAGCAGGCCATTGCAGGGCGCTCACGAAGACGAGTATGTGGACTGCGAGGGAAGTTGGAGCAGCCTCAAGGAGGTCGGAGACGGCGATGCGATTCTGGTGCGACCAGACAGTGTGATCGGGTGGCGTTCTGAGGCTGCTGGTGCGGCTTTCCCGGGCTTTCGGGCAATTCTTGGGTGAAGGTCTGGGCCGAGGGCGTCTCTGGGTCTTGACAATCAAAAGATTTTCACGTGTTGCGATCTCTCATGAAATGTGCCATCCAGTAATCCTTCTGCTGAAGCTTGGATTTGCCACCCCGTGCCAGCACAACGTCACAAACAAGCCGTGTTGGAATGCGAACAAGTAGGAATGGGTTGAACTGTCTACAGCACCTCTGTGCTTCCACTACAGCGCACGGCCAGGCCACATTCCGTCGTCCTCGCCGCTGGACATTTCCAAGAGCTGCACGGATCAGTCATAAGGGGTTGCCAGCGCCTCTGCTGCTTCTCGTCTGATCAGGGCTGCATGGGCCGGGCTCCTGACCTTGATCTTGGCGGCGAAGGGAGCCTCCCTGTGGTTGTCCCAGAGGGTGTTGAAAGTGTCGATTGTGTGGTCCTGCAGCTGGTTAGGAGACCCGCAAGGGACGGAGGGGCGGCGTCTTACCGGGTCCTGCTCGAAATCGAAGCAGTAAAGCAGCGACGCAGCTGCAATCCACAGATTGTTGGTGCCGACGTTGTATCCGACGCAGACTCTGCGCCCGGCGCCGAACGACCAGTGGCCCTTCAGCGGGCTGTCGAGATCGTCGTTCATGAAGCGCTCGGGGACAAAGCTGGCGGCATCGCGATACTCGTTTTCGTCGAGGGTGATGGCGAACGCGTTCCAGGTAAAGAGCGTGCCGGCGGGGAAGCGGTAGCCCTCGTACTCGTCGTCTTCCTCCAGCATGTGCGGCTGGCCGACCTGCGAGAACGGGCGCCACCGGGGGCCTTCCTTCACCACGGCCATGATGTACGGCAGCTTCGGCCGGTCTGCCAGCGACGGCAGACGGTCGGCGTTGGGGCCACACACCTCGTCCAGAAGGGCGCGTCCACTCGGGATAGACGGCGGCGGCGGCGATGATGACGGTCAGAACGATGCGCGAGGTGTCGCTGCCGGCCTCCAGGAGCGTGGCGAAGGCAAACAGGCGCTCGGTCTCGCCCATCTCGAACTCCCTCTTGAGCGCGCCCTGCATCAGATCCAGCGCGAAACAGGGCCGCGCGGTGCCGTTCTCCATCTTCGTCAGGAAGCGGTCGAACTCGCGCCGGTAGGTTCTACGCCACGCATCGTCAGCGCGAGCACACAGCGGGTTGGTGCGTGGACAGCCTCACCCCACCGTCTTCTGGAAGTACCGCTCGCCGGCAGGCCGCCACCACTGCAGGCACTTGGGGAGGCGCGTGAGCCACGGCATGGAGTCGCAGATGCCCTGGAGCGGGTCGAACAGGATCTCCGCCAGCCCCTCGACGGACTCGAAGAGCTCCTACAGCTCCGGGTCCTCCAGGCGGGCACGCCGGCCAAACACGACGCTCATGATCACCGAGTTGGAGAAGCGCTGGTTGGCGAGATAGAACTTCTCGGGCGACTCGAGATAGTCGTGCAGCAGCTGCTTGACCTCCAGGTTCTGGTACGGCACGAAGGTCGACTCGGCGGAGCGGCCGTTCAGGATGGCGTGCATGATCTTGCGCTGGGTGCGCCAGCGCGGGCAGTTCGGCATCAGGAGCATGCGGCACCCGCCGGACATGATGTCCTGCGCCATCGGGCTCCACGGGCGCGACGAGTACTTGGCCGACCGCTTCTCCAGGAGGTCTCTCACGACGCGCGACGAGTTGAGGAAGACCTGCGTCTTGCCGCCCAGGCGGCACGTAAACCTGCGTGTGGGAGGCGCGGTCAGCAGCGCCGGCACCGGGCGAGGGCGAGGGCGGGGGCGCAGCATACATTTCCCGTACTTCTGGGCCGTCTTTGCCCCCCACATGCCCGCTGGGTTGGGCACATCGAGCGAGTTGCCCACGATGGGCCAGCCGGGCACCTGCGGCGGCAGCCTGTACTTCCTGGTCGACCGCAGACGGGACGCGGCGAGGAACAGCAGCGCCGAGGCGGCCAGGAGGAGCGCGGTGAGCGAATACGATGAGAACACCATACTGACGGCAACGGCGCAGCGGTGCGGGATGCAGGATGGGAGCGGCGAGGACGCGGTCGAGTGTGGATGCCATTGATATCGACCGCAGCGGACAGGGGACGCGGCGAACCCCCACAGTCAGCAATCCCCACTGCTGTGCAGGTAGGTAGCCGCGGCGAATCCCCACAATCGCCAATCCCCACTGCCGGCAGTGCATGCTGTATGTACAGCGGCAGCCCCCCACCCCCCGAGCCACCACCTCCCACGGCGATGGCGGACACGGCTGCATCGCCCGCGCTCTTCCGCTGCCCCACGTGCTCGGCCACCTACTCCCGCCAGGACCACCTCCGCCGCCATGAGATGATGCGTAGGACACCCCGCCGCCGCTGCTGCCCTCGGCTGACCGCGCCGCGCAGACCAGGGCCGCCGCCTCTGCGTGTGCGAGTTCTGCAATGCCCGCTTCCACCGCCGCGACATCCTGCGCCGCCACTACCTGGCCTGCAAGTCCCGCGGCGACCGCCCCGTGCCGGAGCAGCAGCGGCCTGGCCGCCGCAAGTCCGCCTGCGACCGCTGCGCCTCGTTCAAGCTGGCGTGCGACCTGCGCCGGCCGTGCCAGGCGTGCGAGTCGGCCGCCAGCCCCTGCACCTGGCGTCGCGTGCAGCAGCGCGCGGCGATGCCCGAGCCTGCCATGCACACCAGCTCGCCGTCGGCGCACGAGGACCTCGAGCCTGCCCCAGAGGACCTCGAGCCGGCCGCGGAGGACCTGGAGTGTGCCGTGCGGCCGCCGCGCGCGCCCCGTCTCGCGCTGGGCACGGCCGACATGTGCATGTCCTTCCTCGCCGCGCTGTGTGACCCCGGCCGCAAGACGGTGCCAGAGGTCTTTGGCTTCCTCAGCGTCCCTCCCGAGCCACTGCCGCGCCCGCCCGCCCGCGGCCTGTGGAGCCGCAGTTCGGGAAGCGATCCCGCGTCGTCTCTGTCCGGGGGCGAAGTGGCATCGGTCCCGGGCAGCGGGGTCGACATCGGGCTGCCGGACCACTGCTCGCTGCTCGGGGGCTCGCCGTCGGCGGGCGGCGCGCAGCAGCCCAGCGTGCAGGACCAGACCAAGGACCGCGTCCGCGAGCTTGTCATGCGGCTGACCGATGCCTACATCAGCCTCCCCCGCGACCACGCAGCGCGCGCGGGCGTGCGGGTGGAGGATGCCTACAGCTTCTTCACGCCGCCAAACCTCCGCACCTTTGTGCACACCTACTTCCACCACTTCCACCCCCACTGCCCCATTACCCACCGTCCCTCGTTTGATGCGCGGACCGCCTCGCTCCCGCTTGTGCTCGTCGTCTGCCTGGCTGGTGCGCTGTACTCGTCCTGCCCGGACGATGCCGCAGTTGCGCGCAGCCTGCTCGGCCTGGCCGAGGAGTGCGTGTTTGGTAACCCTTGCTTCAGACACCTTGCCAACCGGCCTGCTGGTGCACGCTCGGCGCAGGGCAGCGGCGCCGTGTATCTCCAAGCCGTCCAAGCGGCCGTCATCATCGTTTGCGTGCAGAACATAGAAGGCGATGCTGCCACGCGTCGCCGCATTCGCACAACTCGTCTCGATGCACTCGTAGCGGTGACCAGCGCCTCCTCCACGCCAGCTTGGCCTTTGCCGCTAACGGATGGCAGAGCACTCGAGCGCTGGGACTCACCAGCGCGCGGAATCCCTCCCGTGCGGACCTGGCTCCTGCGTCTGCGCGCTTGTTCGACTGGCATCAGTTCGCATTGCGCGAGACCCAGACAAGGTACGGCCCATCCCTTCGTTTCGCAGCCTGTGCGCTCACACTCGGCGGCCAGGCTCATGCATTACGTTTTCCTCATCGACGCCACGGTCTGCATTCTGCACAACGTGCCGCCGCGGCTTGCGCTTGCTGAAGTAGCTGCGGACATGCCGTGTTCGGAGCAGGCGTTCGCTGCGGTCCGCCACGCCGACTGCGTTGCCGTGCTATGCTCCAGCCAGACCCCTGAGACGCGCCCGCTAGGCGAGCTGCTCGGAGCGCTGCTGCGCCGTGACTGGTGCGAGGAGTCTCTGCGTGGAATGACCGAGCTCCACTTCCTAATCATCATCAACGGTGAGTTGCCCGCCGCGAACCACGGCTGATGTTGACATCGCTGACGCTGCCGGGTGACAGCACTGCTCGTGATGATCTGGACAGCGCGTGCCAGCATGCTCGGCTGCAGCACCACGGCCGACAATATCGACCGTGCTCTGACCCGGTGGAAGGTGGCGTGGGACGCCCGTCGTCGGGTTCCGGCCTCGCAGCAGTTCAAGCGGCTCGGCTTCATGAAACATGCGTTGGACTACTGGTCGCTCGCCCGGCTGCTCCTTCACGTCTCACAGGATGACGGGGAGGATGGCTTCCGCAACCCTCCCTTCCACGACGAGGACATGGGCTACGTTCGATCCCTGATAGCGCATTTCGCTCCCAGGAGCTCGGCCGCTTTGTGATCTGCTTGTTGCTGTTGGCATGTATTTGAATGTCGTGCTACCAAATGTGACTGTGCAAGTTTTCCATTGGGCTGATGTGAATGAGCAACACCGCCAACCCACGAGATGGGATACTTTCGTCCTTATCCGTTGAAGTCTACCATACAAGCCTGTCCGGGCCATGTGAGCTACGTAAAAGCCATTTTGTTTGCAATCGTACCCAGCCCCTCGATCTCCACCTCGACGACGTCGCCGTCCTTCAGGAACTTCTAGTGAAAAAAAGCCGACGCCGGCCGGGGTGCCGGTCATGACGACAGTGCCGGCGCGCAGCGTGGCGCCGCGCGACAGGTGCGCGATGATCTGGCGGACGGACCAGATCATGTCGTCGGTGCTGGTCCGCTGCCGCTCCTCGCCGTTGACGCGGGTGACGAGCGTCAGGCGCTGCGGGTCCGGCACCGCGCGCGGCGACACGATGGCCGGGCCGACGGGCGCGAAGCAGTCGAACGACTTGGCGTAGCTGTACTGGCCGCCGCTTGCGTCCGGCACCTGGAAGTTGCGCGCCGAGATGTCGTTGGACGCCGCGTAGCCCAGCACGTGGTCGAGCGCGGCGGATTCGTCGACGTCTTTGGCGTCGCGCCCGACCACGACCGCCAGCTCGCCCTCGTGGTCGAGCATCGCCTGCGCGTCGGCGTGGATGGGGATGGCCTGGTGTGGGCCTGCCAGCGCGTCTGCCGGCTTGGTGAAGATGACCGGGTACTTCGGGACGGATAGCTGCAGCCATGAGCTGTTGCTGGCTCTTTCGTGTACGGGGAGCGTCCTACCTTGGCCTCGGTTGCGTGCTTTTGGTAGTTGACGCCCACGCACTGGATGATTGGCGTGCGCTCGAGCGGGCACAGGAGCTTCAATCGGTGTCAGGGAGCAGACACACACCAAGTAAATCGACGGGCTGAGCGTTCAACGCACCTTTTGAACTACTACTGGTTCTGATCCGGCAGCACTAAAGCCGCCTGCGACGCCGCCTTTGAGCTTGTTGACTTTGAATGATGTGCCGGAGCTCTCAAGCAGGTCGCCGTAGAAGATTTGACCCTCTTCCTCGAACCGCACCAGCCGCGTGAATTCCATTGCCGACATGATAGGCACCTGAAGGTGTCAACCACATTGGCCCGCAAATCACGTGCTTTATTTGCTTTTGCTTATACACGCGTTCTTTCTTTACTTTTTGCCGCACCATACA
>RHKD01000112.1:0-10973 GCA_009830905.1 Neofusicoccum cordaticola | reverse complement strand
GGGTGGGGCGGCGGAGATGGAGATTCCGTTTTTGGTGTGCTTGGGGAGGAAGCCTGGGGGAGGGGGGAAGTGAGGGTGTGGGCTGGGGGTTTGATGGGGGTGGGAGACAGAGTTGGGGGAGCTTGCTTTTGTGGGTTAGCTGCGGGTATGGGTGAGGGGCTGCTTGGAGCCAATCCAAAGGGTTTGGTTAGATGAGGTTTGTCGCGAGGTATGCCATCTTCCGAAATGATTCCTGGTCATGTTTCTTTTGACAGTGCATCGACGCAAGATGAAAACTGACGAGCAACGCCCGAATTCTCCAGGTGAATTCCGTACAGCTTGTTCTGTGCAAAACAGTCTTCGAGGAAATGGCGAAGTTATTGAGATGTCATGGACCCCGGACTTTCAGGCTCTGTTCATACTCGCCCACTTAAACTCTTTGGCGCAAATTCCCTCACAAATCCCCCTCATCACCTCAATAGCTCCGTCTAAGACTCCCATCTGAACAGCTTTCCTCCCACCAACAATCGTCGCCGCCATCAACGCGAGCACCACATACCGCGGCCACACGCTCCTCTCTCTCGCCCTCTCCTCCGCCACCTTCGACCTCTTATACTCCAGATCCCCCCACCTGATCCACACGCTCCTGAGCCAAAACTTAAACTGCCAATCCGGATACATCATCGTATTCTTCCCCGTCCTCTCATCCACGCCCCAACTCGAGCACCCCGTCGACCACACCAGCCCCTTCGTCCTCTCCGCAACCCACTCCACAAACCCGACCTCCGCCTCCCTCCTCACCCCCACCACATCCGGCCTCGGCGGCAACCCCAACAACGCCCTCCCATCCCACCTCCCCGGCCGCAGCGCCTTTAGCACCGGCGCAACCAGCCTCAACACAAACCCAATCTGGCACTCCGTCGTATACAGCACCGACAGGTGCCCGCTCACCGTATTCGGCCCCATCAGCACGAAAAAGTTCGGAAACCCGGCCAGCAGCGTGCCGTGGTACGCGGCGGGGCTCCCGGCATTAACCTCGCCCCAGTGCTCCTCGACGCGCACGCCGCCCTCGCCGCGCAGCCGCATGGGCGCCAGCGGCGCCTGCGTCTGGAAGCCCGTCGCCAGGACGACGGCGTCGGCGGGGAAGACGGCGCCCGACGCGGTCGCGACGCCGGTCGGCGTGAGGCGCGCGACGGGGTCGGCGGCGATTAGCGTGACGCCCGGCCGGTGCAGGCTGGCTAGGTAGCCGGTGTCCATGACCTTGCGCTTGCAGCCGAGGACGGTGGTCGGCACGAGGGCGGCTGCGTGCTGAGGCGGTGCGTTTGCGCGGATGTAGGCGGTTTGGGTGGCGGTGTCGCGCGCGCGGGTGGCGGCGCCGGAGGTGGTGGCGAAGGCGGCGAAGCTGGATTCGGCGGCGAGGAAGAGGGAGAGGCGGTAGAGGCGCATGGCGAGCGGGCACCAGCGCATCAGGGCGCGGAAGGCGGGGGAGTAGGGCGGGTTGGGGCGCGGGGCCAGCCAGTGCGGTTGCCGCGAGAACTGGGTGATGTGGGCGGCGGCGGAGGGGCCGGGGGCGCTGAGGATGGGGACGAATTGCGTGGCGCTGCAGCCGTTGCCGATGACAGCGATGTTCTTGTTGGCGGGGTCGAAGCTGTGGTCCCACCGCGCGGAGTGGAAGATGCGGCCGGTGAAGGTTTCGGCGCCGGGGATGTCGCACTCCTTGGGCACGGAGAGGCTGCCCACGGCGGAGATGAGGATCTTGCAGCGGAGCTGGGTCGTCTCCTTCGTCGTCTGGTTGCGGGCGGTCACGAGCCATGTTCCGGTGTCGGCGTCCCAGGTTGCCTCCTCGATGGCGGTGTTGAGGCGGATGTGCTGGGGGAGGCGGTACTGCGCGGCGAGGTCGACGAAGTACTGGCGGATCTCTGGCTGCAGCGCGTAGGTCTGAGACCAATTCGGGTTGAGTGCAAATGAGAATGAGTAGAAATGGGACGGGACCTGGGGAGGATGCATGTCAGTAAACTACATTGTCTACTCAGCCAGGGACAAAGAAGCAGCTCACGTCACATCCGCAGCCCGGATACGAGTTGGCGTACCAAGTGCCTCCGATGTCGTCGCTTTTTTCGAGAATGGTGAAGTTGCGTGTGCCCAGCTTTCGAATCAATTGTATGGCCATCCCAAGGCCCGAGGGCCCGCCGCCGATAATGAGGACTTCTGTATCGAGTGACATGCTTATGAAAGGTGCTCTGCGGAGGTAGTCTGTCTCTACGGAGTGATGGGAGATGCGGTAAGTAGAAAGCTCAACCGCTTTTTATATCCAAATCAAACATGCTGGCGCGCCTGCGCTCAACCGCCCATGTCAGTATTCCGCTCGGGATGTCTGCTTTCGTCACAGAGGTACTCGGGGGAAAGGCAGCCGGTGATGGGCAAGAAAAGCGAGTTGTGGGGGAGCGGCGTTACGTCATGGAAGGTTTGCCGACTATCACGACTCTCCGTCAACCCGATTGGCCCGTCTGTATTGCGTGGGTCTGGCAACGCGGGGAGGAAATCCGGGGCGCGGGTTATATTGTTGAGCTTGCCAGTGGGTCTGTTGCTGAGAGATACCGGGATACTGGTGATGGTACACCGGCGGCTGCATCTCGACGTTTCTGCCGCGCGGCAATCCTCCAGGTTTTCTCCTGCAGCGGTCTTGTGCTGTGGCTTGAATGGTCGGAAGATAGCGACAGCAGGTTCTCCGCGATCCTCTTCACAAGCGCCACTGTGTTTCCTCAGAGACTCTGCGAATCATGTCTTTCGGCCTACTCGTCTTCTCACCTCAGCTGTTTGACACGCATAATCTCGTCAGGCTAGTCAATGCCCCGTTATCTTTGCATACCTCTCTAGGTCTGTTTGACATCCTGAACTTGATTGAAAAACACCAATTGCTATCGTTCAGAGTCTCCATGCAGCTACGACTCTCTGCAATACGCATCGAAATTACGTAGTTATAACTTTCATCTATTCCATTCGACGCTAGCAAGATTCTTGGAATCCTACTTATCCTATAATAAAGCTTCTCAAGAAGATATCCAGAAGTAAAATTGAGGTGCTCAGCAGGTATTCCCATACCCGCCCTCATAAACCCGTCAAGTCCCAAGCCCATTCGCATAACCCACTCCCTCATTACCGTCATACCCACCCATCCCGCCATTTTGATTTTCTCTTCCTGTACACCATGAACCCTAACCATGACCAACCATAAAAGAAACCCGTCATGCGCAAATCATGTCCCGATAAAACCCCTGACGAAGAGACGCGAGCCTTGCGGCGCCACCGACCCTTCCTCGTAACAGCGCCCAATCTTAAACCCACTCGGGGAACCACGACAGCCGCTGCTGCTTCTTGCTCGTGCGCTCGCGCCTGAACCCGGCAACACTGTTCGCAACCTCCTCCTCCTCGTCCTCTTCGGGCCCATTCTCTGCGCGCCTCTTCCGGCTCGATCCCGAGAGGGAGGATGGCGAGGTCGCACTCTCCCTGGCCACCGCATTGGGCGGGGCGGACTGAGCGAGCGGAGCGGTCTTTGGCGCCGTGACAGCGCCGAAACGCAGCTGGCCCGTCGTGTTCTTGTTCGTGCCGGAAAAGTGCCCGCCCATTGTAGAAGCGTCGCGCGGCGTGGAGGAGCCGGAGGCCGAGTGTTTCTTGGTGCCGAAGTATCCGCTCGCTACCGGGGCATCCCTCGGCGTCGTGACCGTCGTTGCGTCGGTGAGGTCGAGGCTGAATTGGCTGGATGCACGGCTGCTGGATTCTGTCGATAGAGCGTCGCGGGTCTTCTTTCCACGCGGAGATGCCCTGGTTGTGCGAGGCCGGGTGAGGGAGTCAGCGGTGTTGAAGGGCAGACCGTGGGGTATGCTTGGGAAGATAGATTTGTCGTCATGTGCCTTGGTCGCCCTCGCAGATGTAGGAGCAGATGCGGTGGCAGCTTCTTCTTCCTCAAGCTGGGCTTGAGCCTCTTTCTCTACTTTGACTTTCTGCCAGGCACGGTCGAATTCACGAGCCTGCTCCTCACAGAAATGTTTCATGTCTGGCTCCTCGTCGTGGGTTTCGGCACAGACGTGGCACTTGACAAAGAAAGCCTGACTGACCTCGCCAAAGTCAAGAAGCTGCAGTTCAGGAAGAGAGTCGCCAATCAGAGAGGCGCGGTCAAAGTTCAAGCAGTCCTCGCAGAAAGCCAGTGAGCAGAAGCGGCACCTGAATAACATGCCGCCAGCATCTGTGGTCTTTTTCGAGCAGTCTGCGCACACGTGCTGGGGACAAGAGAACTGACTTCCCACCCTGATAGCGCCGCGTTGATCTTCGGTGAGGCAGTCCTCATGGTAGCTGCGGGGACAAAGAGAGCAGATCCGGAGCTCGCCGCCGTCCCAGCAAGTTTGACAATGCTTTGACATGTTAGCGTTAAGTTTTGATATAACAAGAAATAGCCAGCGGGAGACGAAGGCAACCGTTTCACAACTTGGGTTGTGCATGAACTTACATCTTGGTTGATGATGGCCTTCTTCTTAGCTCTCACTGGCTCTGCCAGCCTTGGATCCTTCCCGGCCAACGTTGGTACTGCCTCCCAATCGCCACATTCCATACTCTGCTTACTGACAGCATATCCATCAACCATGACCGTAGTGTTCTTTCCCTTGCGCCGATCGGTTCTTGTAAGGTCTAGCTGAACACCATTTTCATCAGAATTGAGATTGCGCTGGACGCGACGCCCATCGAAAACCGCCGTCTCAACCCTCTCCATAGACGACAACCACTTCTTCTCATCTACAGAGTCATCTTCACCGACTTGTGGATCGCTGGGCTTGTCTCGGCACTTGTCGAGAACAGTATCCAGATCCCAAGACAACATGTCAGTGACGTCTATCTCAGGGTGAGTCAATGTCTGAGCGCCGCGGCGCACAAGTGTCTTTAGCTGCGACACATCGAGTTGTGGCTTGTCATCGTCGTCGGAAGGCCGGCCCTTCTTTTTGACCGTCGTTGGAGTTCCATGGACGCTCTTCATTGACTCAGTAATCTTGGCCGAGAGGTACAGCTTTTTACGGATACGGCCCATCATCTGCTCCTCGACTGTGCCTTGCGTGCAAAGCTTGTAAATGGTGACTGGCTTCGTCTGGCCTATACGATGAGCGCGAGCCTCCGCTTGTAGAGTGATTTGAGGGTTCCAATCTTCGTCGAGGAAGATTGCCTCGGTAGCTGCGGTTAGGTTGATTCCCAGACCTCCAGCACGGGTAGACACTAGCATTGCCTTGTAGTCGGTAGACTTGTCGTTGAAAAGGCGGATGTCGAGATTGCGACGCGCTCTGTCTGTACCTCCATCGAACCTCAGGTATCGGAACGATTCTCCGTCGTTGCCAAGCATGGACAGCAGGTCTTCGCAAAGGTTAAGGGTGGTCTTGAATCCAGAGAAGATGATCACCTTCTTGCCGCACTTCAATATGAGATGCTGCAGAAGCTTTTCTAGCACGATGAACTTTCCTGAAGCTCTGGTGATGTGATCGCCGAGGAAGTACGGTTCCGGTTGGACTCCTGGCAAGAGGTAGGGATGACTGCAGCACTTCCGAAGCTGCATAACCAAGTTCATCAGCTTCGTCCAATCACTTTTCTTCTGTTCCTGTCGCTCATTCTCCAGGTTCTGCTTCATGATCTCACGAGTCTCGCTCCAGACATCTGCATTCGCTGATTGCTCGTCAGCAATCCTTGCCTCAACCTGCTCCAAGTCCTTAATTTTCTGTTGTTCCGCAATGTCCTTGCGCAGAGCATCCTTCTCTTTGTCCTTTACACCCGAAAACAGGTCGTCGAGGAGAGCGTCACCAGAGCGAGTGAGTAGTCTCATGTACCAGAAACGCTGGAGTGGAGTGAGTGGAACGTAGAGTAGCACCTCTTCCTTTGGAGGGAGATCGAGGTTGACACCAGGGCTGTTCTTCATTCTTCGAAGCATGAGAAGCTCCAGAAGCTGGCGGGCGCTGTCCATGACCGTTGTGTTGGCTTGACCCTTGCTAAGGTTGAAAGAATTCTTGAACAAGTCGGCGGTCTTTTGGATGAAGACGTCAGGTAACAGCCAGTGAAGTAGAGCCCACATCTCATGGAGGTCATTCTGAAGCGGGGTTCCAGTCAAAATCAGCCGATACTCAGCGCGAATGTTTTGCAGAGCCTGGGAGACGGCTGTCAAGTTGTTCTTGACTCGATGACCCTCGTCCAAGACGATATAGCGCCAAACAAATGCTGTCCTGAACCAAGATTGCTCAGCGACGAAAGTCTCGTAGGAGGTGACAACAATCTTGTAGACGTCATCCTCATCATCTGAGTCCAAACTAATGACAATCTTGTTCGAAGCGCGACGACGGTCACCAGTCCTCTTCTTAGATCGCGTCGTCTCGTTGCCATATCGGTCATGTTGACCTGTGGCGACCTTCTTCAGACTGTCGCGCTCAGACTTCGGACCATGGAAACGGAGAACCTTGAGCTTTGGGGTCCAGCGACGTGCCTCAGTAACCCAAGAGTTCACGACGCTCAGCGGACAAACAACGAGATAGGGCCTGTTTTCAGCAGATCGAGTGTTTTGCCTCTCTTCCCTCTCTTCAAGCAACTGGAATAGCGACAAAGTCTGCAGGGTCTTTCCCAAACCCATCTCATCGCCCAGCATACACGGCATGCCGTTCTCGTTCATATGAGCCAAGAACGAGAGACCGCTCAGCTGATAGGGTTTCATAGTTGCATCCACTCCTTCCGGCTGCTGTGACAACTCGACGTAAGGAACAAACGGGCCGTGGCTGTGCTTTCCGAGCTTGGCGACATAGTTGGTGGCGGGAAGTAAGGGGAGAAAGTAGTCGCTGTGGCGATACAAGAAGGCGTCGCGCTTCACTTTGGTGTGCGTTGCTATGCCGGACCGAACCTGCATTCGCGCAGTGGCGCTGCTCTTCTGCTTTGTCGCCTTCTTTGGTGAATCGCCAATCGTGTCTGAAGTAAGCAGCTTCATGCTCTCCCTCCTACCTGACGTCTTCCGGCTTAGGTCTGGAGGAGGCAGGTAATTGGGCTCTGGTTGGTTCCGGCGTGGCCGGAGCGAGCGCTTGGGTGTGTCCTCTTGGCCATTGTCCTCCATGTTTTCCAGACCATCCTCTGAGGGATCGTCAAGCATTTGCGAGAGTGTAGTTCTGCGAGGAACTACGACCTTCGGGCTGGCGAGCGGTTGGGGTAGGGAAAGTGGGTCGGGCGAAGTCGAGGGTGCGCGCAGAGCGGTGTCGGGTGTTGGAGCTGGAGCGGGCTTGGTCGCAGATCTGCGTGCCTGGGTGACCGATGACGCAGATCTCTGCGACCCAAAGGCAGAAAGAAGGCTTTCGTAGGTGCTGCGCTTCCGTCCTCGTGGGGTAATGGGCATGGGACTGCCCACGCGCACATGCGGCCGATCCATGCCTAGCGGGGCGATTGCAAGCGTAATCCGACAAAGGAGTGCGCCGTAGCTGTCAATGGAGTCAGCAAGACATGCAGGGTCCCGCGCGCTGCAGCACAGGCAAGGTTGGGGCGCGGAGGTGGGAGCGAAGAGCAGCAGGCTGTGAATCCTACGGCGGCGATGCGGGAGACGCGCCGCGTGCAAACGCATGCCTGGGACGCGACTGCTGATCGCCGCAGGGATCTTCAGCTCCAGCGCCAGCTGCGCAAAACCCCATCTCCGCCGCCCGCTCACTCTCCAAACGTCTCCCGCACGCGTCGCCGGCCGTCTTTGCTGCGACACAGTCAACGCGTCTGCGCCAAAGCATCGTGCTTGACGGCTCCTTCAACGACGCCCGCGACGCCCGCGCAACCAGAGTGCCGCGCGCCGGCCTGTCAATTCTCCGATCTCCCGCCGCTCGCTCCCGCCACAGCAATCTTGCAGCTCTCCCACCGCCACCTCCCCCGGCCATGCCCGCGCGCGCTCCTGCTCCACCACTATGACGCGCTACTACCCGCTATACGTGCGCCGCTCGGATGGCAAGCTGGAGACTGTGCATGGCAAGAAGAAGGAGAAGAATGAGCCGACGCCCGAGCAGTTGAACGACACGCCCGACTCCAGCGGCGTAAGCGACTTCTACCGCCCCATCGCTGAGGATGAAGCCAAGCACCTCGACTGGCGCCGTAAATTGGGCGGCATGTTGATGCGCGAGCTTGCCACTGCCGGCTCAGAACACCAACGTGAGTCGCATGACCCTGCTTCTCACTGACTTTGCTAACCAACCCGGAGCAGACAAAGCATGCATGCTAGCGGCTCTCCCCGAAAACTACCGTTTGTTCGAGCACATCAAGTCGCGTGCTCACGATGGCGATCCGCAATCCCGCAAAGCATCCAAGAACCACGCCGGCGGAGGCCACGATCGCCAAGATGCATACTTGTACGGACACCCCATGGGTCGGAAGAAGCGGTATAGGAGTCCTGCCGACTTCTTCCCGCACCTTTTGTGGCTTGCCACGGACAAGGACGGAGACCCCAACAATTGCAGCTGCAAGGTTTGCTGTCCGGAGGAAGTGCAGGACGAGAAAGAGTCCCGCCCGGCCGTGAAGAAGGAGGCTTCAGCCCAACCTGCGTCCAGTGCTCCCATGCCGCCCGCAACTAGCAATGTTGGTAAAGATCCTTACGTTGCCATTCCACGGCCCCCAAGTAGCCAGACGTCTACCCCAAAAACCCAGCCTGCTACGCTGAACCGCCCCTCCTCGAACCCTGCTCTAGCACAAACCGCCCAAGTGCAGGCTCAACAGGCGCATCCGTCTCCATCACAGCGAACTGCCACCCCACAAAACCCTCCTCGCACTCCAACACAAGCAGGACCATCCCCTCTCCCTCGGTTGGCCCTA
This sequence comes from Neofusicoccum cordaticola, assembly GCA_009830905.1. NCBI lineage: Eukaryota > Fungi > Ascomycota > Dothideomycetes > Botryosphaeriales > Botryosphaeriaceae > Neofusicoccum > Neofusicoccum cordaticola. The sequence continues at coordinate 2,147 of RHKD01000112.1, read as the reverse complement.
CCTGATCACCAACTCGACACTCAGTACCACACACTGCTGTTCCGACCTGGTGAAGTGGTGTGGGTTAGCCGCGGCGAAGCTTGGGGTCTTGGTGTGTTAATCCGCCGGTTCATTAAGAAGATTGCCAACAACCAAATTGAGCGCCACTACGTGGTGCAGCCTCTGTCGCATCCGCTCGACTTTCAGACTCCTGTGCATCTATCGAACGAGAATCTCCTCCGTCCGTGGCTCGCCTGGAGTCCACCTCCCCTTACCTTCGGCCAGCTTCAAAACCGTGCAGGCGTTACATACGACTCGGTTGATTGGCAGGTTATCGCCAGTGGCCATTACGGTAATGGCAACCCGGAAGTTGACGCCAGCATTCTAGCCGCCAAGTCTGTGGACAATACATATACTCCTTTCAAGCTGCTCAACAACTCACGGCCGGGTCCGTCCATGGAGGAGCGGCGCTGGGCAGGCATTTATCTCGGCGCAGAGAAAATATGGGTTGGTGAGCCGGTCAGGATACAGATGGATATGGCTGGTGTCAACCTGCCTATCCTGATCGTCGTCGACATAGTAGAACGTATCCAACAGGGCCGCTCCACTATCACTGTTTTCGGCGATCTTTACACTTTCATAGGAAATATTCCCTCGAATACCCCGGTCCCTTCCACAGACCACCTTCCACCCCGCATGGTCTTGGACCTCCGCTACCGTAATCAAGTTTCGGGGAAGACCGGTCGCCAGGGCACATGGAAGCTACTCCGTCCCATGCACGGTGTTCCTATTGAGCACGTCAAGGGACGCTGGTACGAAAGCAGCGTCCTGCTGCCCATTGTTCTCGGAGACAAGGACTATGACAACACCATCCGATCGGGCAACTTAGATGATGCATCACACTGGCTCAACGCTCGCAATGACAGCAACAAAGCTACCGATGGCAAAGCTGCTACACCAGCCCTCGGCATCCGCCAGCCTAAGCGCCGAGATGCCCTCGGCCGTTCTGTACCGACTAGCACGCACATCTCCGATAGTCTAGACCCACCGGCGCCGGATGAGTTGCAGGCTCTCATTACACCTACACAGCCGTCGCTCTTGCCAAATCAATCTACGGCACAGGCCACAGATCCCGCGCTGATGGTAGACGCAGCTGGATTCGGCGGAATGCCAGGCGTCAGTGACGTCGTCGGAGACTTCATGAACTTGGATGGTGATTTTGCCATGACTGGAGGTGGTGCGGCTGGAGCACAAGGAGGTACAGGCAATGGGAATTGGGGCGTTGGACCATGAGCAGGGCAGATAGACAAACGAGGGATCTTCCTAGGAGGAAGAGATTTCGTTGATTATACCCAGGCGTTCCAGCATTGATGTTTTGTTGTATTTCTTGCATGGGACACGAGAGCATTGAAGGGCGTAATACGTGCATGCATGTGACGGAGTTAAGGTTGGTGGGTAGAACTGGAAATGACTGGAGGTCGGCAGGGTACAACGTAAGCAATTTACGAAAGCTACAATCGATATTACTGTCACGGCTTTCATTCTCTTGAACAGCTAAGTTGCATCAGGCGCTTCGTTATGGGCCTCTGCTCGCTTTCCATTCCGCCGGGAAACTTTCCTTGTGCATTGCGTCATGAACCAATGTCACGGTCCACATGCCACCGCGACACCGCGTTCTAGACCCGCGTCAGCTGCCCTGAGACACGAATCCGGTAACTCTTCACTCCTACTGATCGTTTTTAGCATGGTCTCCACTTTCTATACGGAACGACGTGGCAAATATCTAGATCTGGAGTTGCGTGTGCTCACTCTAGATTTTTCGTGAACTTACAAGGGTGCCGACTGGGGAAATTCGGGGCGACGTCGACCTACGTTCTTCGGTGGAGACATGCTGCCCCAAAATCCGACCTCGTCAAGGGCAGTCGTGCCATGAAAATGCATGACACAACCGTAAAGGCTGCCAGTAACCGTGGACGATGTCGTGTCACAGTCACAGCCCCTCCCCACAACAGGGCCGCCGAGTCTCCATCGGCAAACCTTCCTTCGGCCCGCCCTTCCCCAGAAACAACCGCATCCAGCTAGCCACGAGCTCAGCGATGAGCTCAGACATGAGCTCAACACCTCCCTCCGATTTCTAAGCTCGCCCGCCGCCGCCCTCCCCCGCCCTC